>JAPSES010003022.1:3073-14750 GCA_029822895.1 Maxillicosta whitleyi
GGAGGCATTTTATTACTTATATATATTTATACATATATATATATATAACAATATAAACCAAACTAAGCAACACAATTATATTTATCACAATATAAAACTATATTATGACATTTGTTATTATTGTTGTGTATCCCGGCCCCTGTCACAAAAGAAACACCTGAATTCAACATGTCTCAATACTTTTATCCACATAGTGTACGTGAACATTAACAGTAAAATTAGTCATAAGTAAACAGTAACTTAAATCTAGTTTATTCTGTATGTTCCGCGGTGATACTGACATTAATATTACTGCTGTATCTTTGGTATAAATGCGTTCTACCTTCACACTCTGCTGTTGTAGAAGGCATGTCATGCTCAAAAGGTACCTACCATATTTTGAACCGTTGCCTCTAAAATATTCCCTCTAAAAATGTCATCCACGCTTCATCCCGGACAGCGCCGTTTCTTTTGCCCTACCTGTAGAAAGTTTCATCTCAGCAAAGAAAAAGGGGAGGGGGGGGGTACGCAACACAACACAAGTTTCTCTGCAGCCACTTGTGATTCATCTATTCAAGTAAGCCTGCTTTTAGAGCAGATAGACTCTCCACTCCGTGACCTTCAGTGGACAAGCATCGGTTTCGGGCCTGTGGTTTTCAGGTCCCCACTGCGTTCGGTGTGGATGCCTGTGGAGACACTAATACCGAAGTGCAGAGCTTTAATACGGTACCCTTACCCGGTGCTGAGATTCCCTTTTCTATTCAACATTCAACCTTCCAGAGGCACTTGGACATTCTTAACCTTGCCGTTCTCACAAAGCGGCGGTGTCCATCTGAAGAGGTAAACGCCGACACCACTTCACCAAAAGAGCGGGATACTCAGCGACGGTGTGTATTTTCTATGAGCGCATTATTTGTCTTCGTGCCTTTTAGTTCAGTTTATTGCCCTAAATGCCTCCAGGGCCTTTTTACTCCGGTGTAAACAGTCGTTTACCAAGTCAATACACCCAGTTAATGTTCAGTCGCAAGAGCCAATATACGGCACTGATCCATACCGAGTGATGTGCTTACAGATCTTGTAATAGCTTAATGTCGACTTGATGTTTTTGTCTCAGTAAGTGCTGTCACTGCAACAAGGCGCATTCGCTGCAGCAGCAGAGCTGTCAAAAGGCATGATCTTAAAAAGGGATTATATTTACCTCATCTCCCTCAAACCACATTCATCTGACTGTCATGATTGGAATATGTTTTATTTTTTGTTAGTAGGAAGATGCTTGCAAGTATTTACATCAGCAGTCAAACAAACAAAAAGTACGTTTGGTTCTTTCGATGTTAATACGTCAGCCTTTTCGCAATAATTGAAGATAATAATGATGTGATTATATAGTGGTTTAAAATAACGAAAGTTTCTCTACTTTTGTACTTATTTATTTGTATTCATCATTAATTTTTAGGTATTAAGTAAGGTCCTTTGCGCTATATATCCCAATGTAGTCACAAGTGGGCACAAGCCTCATTGTGCTGGTCCCAAGCCCGGTTGTGTCAGGAAGGGCATCCAACGGAAAAACCTCTGCCAAAATTAATATGCAAATGTGATTTGCTGTGGCGACCCAGGAAGGGAAAACCCAAAAGGAACTTACTTTATTAATTTGTAGGTATTAAATTGGTTATTTGGTTCTTCATTTGGCAATTCAGTGGTGTGCCGAAGTCATATATAGTCTATATATAATAGTTTCCTAAACCTGCTTTTATTAATCTTTTTTTTACTCTTTATTTAGACATTTTCATTTTTCCACCAAACGACAATCTCTAACATTGGACCCTAGAATTAAGGCACAAGTAAATGGAATATAAATCAATCAGATGGAAAATAAATATTTGTTTTTACCAAAGAAAATGACAGCTGTACAAAATCCGTCACAGAGAGGCATAACAAACTTATAATAGCTCCCAATCCTTTCGTCAGTCACCCAAATACTGAATAATACAGTTCCATCTTTGTTCAAAAGGGTCCATCTTTAGTTGTAGACTTGTGATCATTCGCTCCGTAGTGTACACCAGCCATCACCAAGTGGTGGACCTGGACCCAGTGATGGTTCTGTCTGGACCTCTGACCGATCTCAAGAAGAATCAAGTATCTGTATTTGTCATTGCACATATTTCAGAGCAATGAAAATGACTTCCAGTTACAACAGACCAAGATGAAATGGAACAAGAAGACATTACATGGGAATACAGATCATGACAATAGATTCTTTTCATCAAGTATTCCAACAGTGGTGGCTGTATACAGAGGGTGCTGCTACTCCAGTTAATACAACAATAGCTTCACTCAGATGAGACAATCAAATCACTTGTTTACCCTGCGCGGTGCACGCACCAGAGAAGAAGAGACAGTGATGGCAGCTTTAACTGCTCCCAAACAAGAGAGTTGATGCAGCAAACTTGTTTTTTTTTAGGGTGCTTTCTTTCACACGGCGTACCCCAGTCTGTACTCTTCTTGGATACGTTCACACTTTTCCCTCAGATGTTGAGTTCACAGACACAAATGGGTGTTACAGGACTGAAACAGTAGGTGACGATGTGGAGTGAATTCTGTCTCTATCCAACAAATGTGGAAGTGAGAAGAAGACAAAACCTTCTGTTTTTAGCCTGTTTGAGGCAAAGAAGAGTTTATTCATCTCTGTTTATGCCTGTTTGTTTATTTTATTCTGAGGTTTCTGTCTGTGTTTTATTTTAGTCTGAAATAAAAGCCTTAAATATATTTGCCTTGCATTACTTAAGGTAAAAGAGCTCACTGTGGGCTTTTAAATATTTACTACTGCATTGAAAATTAACAGTCAATGTGGTTGAAACCATATGAAAATGTGACACACGGTGGACTTGGATTCAGACCTTTTACTTGGAGGACATTTTAATAACTGGAGTGCAGTGATTATTAGTTGAATACCCCTGGTGTAAACCCGTTTTTAGTCTCTTCAGTTATAGTCGGTGGTTTTGGTTCCTTCCGACTGACAGTTACAATTTTCTGTTTTCTCTTCTAGCTTACAGAAAACAGCTTCAAGCAAGAGAAATAGGACATAATTTTTCACAGAAATGACGCACAATGCATTCAACCATAGTGGTGACACAGCAGTAGGAATGAAAAAATTGATAGAAGTTGACCTTAAGTCTTCAGTACATTTATTTGTGTATTTACGGAACCTAACAGTTAACAAAGTTAGAATTTGAACCCTCCAGGTGCAAAATTTTGAGCTGATTACTTAATGTTCAGTTGCTGGTTGTATTAATGAACATAAGTGACTGAACAGGACAGAGTAGCTCAGCCAACAACCCAGAAAGAGGTGTGGTCATGTTGCTTTTAAGGGCCAGCACGCAACACAACCTTTCTGGTGTCATTACTTAGAAATAGTATTGAAGATGGACTTGTGGAGTTAATTAATGAAGAATTCAGACGCAAACATAACATTTACAGTTAATGTAGACCACAGGGAAATATTTTAAAATGCATAATTCCATTAAAAAATATATTCCTTTCAGTTGCCTTTATCACTAGGGTTGAAATGAGCATATTTGTATTTCTCATTCTCTTGTCTTCAGATACAACAAGACAAAACAAGACAAGACAGGAAATGCATTCACAGCCTTAAAAAAATGCACAGAAACTTTAAATAAATGGGTTTTAAAGGTTAAAGTTTCTGTTTATTGTGACCTCTGACTGTATGGTAAGAGGCAGCACAAACAGAAACATCATACGTGCATTGAATGAAACCTGGTATAAAACATCAGAAAACGAATGAGATAAATCTCATATTGTCTGAGCAAAAGGGTTAAAGACACGTTAAATGCAAAGGGAGGACGGGGGGGGGGGGGGAAATTAGACCATCAAAAGTCATTGAAAACTATGGTTATGCAATCCAGTCCTAACTCCGTAAAACAGAAAAAAAACAGAAAAGAAAAGAAAACATGGAATGAATAAAAGCACTGTTTTTGTCAGTACAATGTCATAGATATTGATGCAAATACTGAAGTGATTTTTGGTTTTTATGAAGAAAACATGGAAAATGGATAGATATGAGCTCTGAAATTAAACTAGTATGATATATTTTTGTTGTTATCATTATATTTGTCCAAAGAAATGTACCTTTAGTTGTACCAGGCATTAAAATGAACAAGAAATTAAAGAAAACAAGGGTGGTCTAATTTTTTTTTTTTTTTTTCTGCAACTGTACTTATATGTCCAAATCCATGTGTGAAGTCATTAGTTTAATAACCACCACACTTAATCTTGGTCTTAGGACTTGTAGCTTCAGCTAAATCTTACATAACTACTGCTCCTTTTAAAGCATCCAACACTTTGTTGTTGTTGTTGTTTACAGCAGTTCCTTGAACTCATTAAGACTACCAACACACAGGTGTAATTGGTATCATGAAAAATGACTTCCTTCCATTGAGGTGTATCGGTTTAGTCCTTGGGATACAGTTCATGCGAGTTCACTGGAATGGCCTTGCACGACAAAGAAATGGAACAGAAGCATTGTTAATGTTATCAGTAGTAACCAGTGCTTTGTCTGCATTTATAAGCCTATATGTCTGCAGTGACAATGGAGTGACGCAAGTGGAAATGGAGTCAGCATTGTCATTAGGTGTTGATAGTATTAATGTTGCTAGGATAGCAAGTAATGGTAAGGTTTGTTGGTGCAAGATGGGATAAAAAATAATTTAAAAAAAAAAGTGTGATGTATTTTGTTAGGGATAGTGTCTAATGTGTTTGCATGTTTAAAATGTAGTATTTTCCAAGTAGTTGATATCTCCTATTATTCATCCTACCTCCATGCCATGTCTGAAGCAAATATAAACCAACTTTTTGATTATAGTGGATACAGAAAAGGAAATGAGATCAAGTAGAAAGAAGAGTTTAACAGAAGGTCCAGGTCTGATTTTATTATATTTTATTGTATTTTTTTTGTGCTTGGTGAAAGGTTTGTTTGTGAAAGTGTTTACTTGAAGCTCCAAATAAACATAAATTAAATATTGAACAGAGAAACAAAATGGTGATTTATTTACCTCCTCCTCAAATAAGTGGTACCAGGCACAAGAAACCCCGTCCCTCACACATATTGTAGCTTATTTTGGCATCGATCCAGCTGATGTCATCATGTCAGAGTGTGCTGATGTCAGCATATCATTTGCCTCCATATATGTGCCAAGTTCGATCGTAAATTGAGTTTTTGTAGACATGAAAGAAGAAAAAAAGATTTAAGAAAGTCATTAAAAAATGGTAACGTCTTCCCAAAATGTAACCATATCTATTCTGAGTCCATGGCAATCTATAAAGGCAATTTGGCATAAATTCAACCAGGTGTTTTGCTGCTGCAGACATGTTGAATTTCACCTGTTATAACTAAATGGGGAAAAATCTGATTTTAGAAATTCATTAAAGAAAAAATGAAAGCAATGAATTGAATGAATAGTTTTACTGCTAAAGTTAAAAAAAAAAGAAAAAAAAAAGAAGAAAATAAACCAAACTGACAACAATACCCCTTGCCTCTCCTTGGGGGCTGGGGTATAATATTTGTACCTTAGTGAACTGGATAGCACCATATTGAGGATTGTATTACAGTGAATTGCACAGTGTTGAACCAAACCGCCAACTTTAAATGCATCACAATAAGCATCTATTATATTACAATAGTGGTTGTTTTATATTAGTCTGATCTTATGATCTTAGATTGTGATCAGTCTTAATTTAGAATGGTTCATTTTTCCTGTGGGGTCATACATATTGTTTAAAAATGTTGCTCCCTTCTGTTCATTTTAACCCATAAAGACCAAAACATCGTCTAATGACCAAAACCACTGGCTTATTTAAAATGCTAAATAAGTGTTGATATATTAATCCTACCAATATATGTAAATAATTGTAATAAAATACAGTTTATCTTATCTCTCAGATATGACCCATTACGTTCACAGACTCTGTAGTTACCATGGAAACACTGTCATCTTCTACAACATTGATTCACCAGTAAAACCAATAGAGTTGGATCAATGACAGTGGATGGACACGCTTGGTTTTTGTGCAGTTAATGATAGATTTTGCTTTAAAAAAAAAGTCACTTTTTCTTCAGTTTTCTCTGTTTCTGATCTAATAACAACTTTAACGACGCCTGTAACCCTTTAAAACCTGATCACTGACACCCTGTGCGTATGCAGTTTTGATGGCGGGAGCTCTTTCACAGTTTGTGTGATTGAAAAAATTCTAGTGGTTTCTGAAACCTTGCGCTCTTTATAGGCTTTGATGGGTCATTACAGTATTTTTTGTCACACCTGTACTCAAACTGAAGAAAAGATCCTTTTAGCAGAATTTTAACATGTAGTAATTTGTAACATTTGTTAAAAGATATGGGAAAATGGACTCACAGCATATTTTCTAACTTTTTTAGAGCCAAAATCAGAAAAAGAAAAAAAAAGTCCAGGTGGATCATCTTAGGCTTAGGGTTGACTATGATCAGTAAATCAAATCTGACAAAATAACTGATTTTCACAGACAACACAAAATAGGGAGTATAAAATTAAAATAAATGGTGATAAATCAACTGAGAATGGTTAAATATAGAGAGAACTGCCACACAATCAGCACTGTAGCCTATTTATTAGTGTAATTATAGTATTTTGCAGACAACATTTGCACAAACCTTTGTTTTTGTTTTTTTGTTTTTTTAGCGTTAATGTAGGTAGCATTTATTGCTAGGCTATGAGTTTATTTCAGTCTGGTTATTGTAATTCTGTGTTTGTCTACAATAAAATGTTGGGATTTACTCCAGGTTAACCTGAAGAGTTTGTGTACTATGTTGTGTTGCCGCTGTTGAAGAAATACTTATGAAGAATTACTGTAAATGTGGAAACTGTGGATGCAGCTTCTGAACCCTAGCACACAGTGAGTCGGATTTAGAAGCTTTAGAGTTGTGCCAGTGTGAGAAGTTTGCCAGTTTTCGATTATCTATAAAACTCTGGCATGACAAATAAAGCCACCACCGTCTAGGTAATTAATGGAAATGCTGTATCTCTAATGTACAGGAAAATGGAGACTGGTTTTACTTCACCCAGATATTATCATTATTGTAATGATGTTGGCCACATGTAAGATGTAAGATGTAGAGAAAAAAAAAAATAAACAAAGAAAAATGCTGAGTTTCCTGCTGAATAAGAACAACAAAAATATACTACACAATAAGCAATTAAGACTAAGCCTCCAGAAGCCAGAGGAGATGAAGTTTGGTTGTAAAACTTGTCATATTTTATTGTTTCTACCTCAAAATATCGCCATATGATATTTTAGCCAGAATTACCAATGTCACAGTTTATCACTAATATTACATTCACCCATAAAGACCCAAACATCCAACACCATCTACTGATAAAAACTGTTTAAGTTATAGGTTTGACCATTCTAGTACATTTTCACCAGTAGAATGTTGGAAAAATATGAGTAACGGGTTGCCGAAACACAGCATTTATATAATCATTTAATTAATTATTGAAAAAGACTTTATTTCTAATGAAAAATACAGATGATGATATTATTATGTATCATAAACCACTTAGAAAAGGTTAAATGTAGATGAAAATGTATCGGAATTTGGAGGTGTTTAAGGGTTAAAAGCTGGGTTTTTGCTTTGAGACACTAAAGCACTTAAAGTAAAACATTTGAGGTCAACCAAGAAGCATATAGAAAATTGCTCTTCGCTCTTAGGTTAATGGTAAACACACATTTGCAAACCGTGACGGGGTGCACTATAATCCTGGTAGCCCCCCATCTTCAGACCAGCGGAGCCGAAGCAGGGCCGAGACATCAGAGAAAATGCGGCATGTCATCTCCCCTAATGCAGCGGCAGCCATCTGATAATCAAGCTGGCAAGCTGCACTCACTTTCATTTGAACTGTAAAAGTTGATGAATCAGACTTGGCTGCACACTCACGACCCCTCCAGCCCCTCTCTTCTTTTGTTTGTTGTGCGGCCAAGATCTGTGCGCCTCGTCCATCCTTTAAGGTGTAATAGCCTCGGGTGTGCTGCCCTTCAGGATGTGTATGGAGGGATCGATTTTATGTGGAAGTTGCATTGCTGTGAAACCCCGGTGTTTTACGCAGAAGGAAAAGTGCATGTGCAAAGCGCTGTACAGTAAGGCTGAATCCCAATCCACCCCCTGGCCCCTCCCCCTCTGTTTTGCGCGTACACGTGAAGGGGTAATATTGTCCCGATTCTCAATTAGATGGAGGGGAAGAGCAAAGGTGGAGGACTTTAGAGTCCTTGAAATAGACCACGTTGAACGGAGGGGTAGGAGAAATATCCTAATTGTGTCTGAATCCTCGGCAAGATGGAGGTTCAAGTGTGACGAAAGACGCACATAAATGTACATATTTTTATATTTACATATTGCTGTTTCAGTGATCGCATTTCTGTGGTTTATAGTTGATGGCCACAAAAAAGATGAACAGAGACGAATACAGTTGCTTCAGAAACAAAACTGCTGCATTTGTTTATAATGGCATCGATGACCACTGATGACGTAAAAAGGTCATTTCATCGGAGGATGTTTCAACCCCTACCCCTCACAGCTCCATTTCAAGGAGTAGTGCCAAGTGCAAGGGGTAGGGGTAAGGGGGTGGACTAAGGAGTGAATTAGGACTGGGCTTTAAATACTCTCTTAGGTACACTATGTGGACAAAAGTATTGGGGCATGTTGAATTCAGGTGTGTCTTTTCTAACAAGGGTCTGGGATACAAAATAATAATGAAAACTATCATAATATTATATATCATTGTATTGGTTAGTTTTGTTTGGATTATCTTTGCCTCCAAAATGGGTTTTACTTAATTTCTTCCAACATTGATTTTTCAATTGCTAACTCTCAATTACTAAAATATTTGTCATGCTCAGACTCTAACACACACACACACACACACACACACACACATATATATATATATATATATATATATATATACATATATTTATTTTTTAACCACAACTAACCACCTGCTTTCTTTACATCTCTCTTGGCTCGAAAAACCTTTCATTAAACATTAAGGAAATATTGATGTTTATTAACTACATGGTAAGATGTCCTGTTCATGCTGAATTGACCTAAAAACATCAATATTTGTTGATGTTTCATGAGCGATGTGAAGAACGTAGATGGAGACACCCTCAAATATTGATGTTTCCATCTCAAATCAACATGAACAGGACATCTTCCAGCTGTAGCCATCATGCCTCTCGATATTTGTGTTCATATACTTTATAAACATCAATATTTCCTTAATATTTAATGCAAGATTTTTCTTGCTAAGTGAGATGTGAAGAAAGTAGATGATTAGTTGTGGTACAAAATTATTTACAGTCAGTGCATGAAAAAATATTTTAGAACTTGAGGTACAACATTGAAAATCAGTCATGGATGAAAAAAAAAAAAAAAATCAATGACAGAACTTAAATCAACACCATATCTTAGGTAGTTTTGAAGCAAAGGTCATTTAAATAACGCAATATTTATCATGATATAAAACTAGAGAACACCTAAATTGAAGGTGTCCCAATACTTGTGGTCTTAGTAAATCATGTTTTAATTAAATTTTACTTAAGCAGTGATTTCCAGCTAAATAATAATAATAATAATATTGTCTTGTTCCACTTTGTGTTGCACAGAATATGCTATTTATTGTACATTTAACTACAGTGAAAGATGAGTGTGTTGTCCACAGGGAATATTTACATCCAACCTCAGGGGCTGTAAATTAATTGGTAAATTTAGGAGCGCTGTCAGTTGTCATTTGGCCACGTTTCAAGTGGAAACATTTTCATCTGAATTCATCTGAAATTACTTTCAAAGAAGTGTGGGTGTTGGAAATCCCTCAAGGCTTTCTGAGAAGAGCATACCATCCCAGAAGATATTGGAGCAATAACACAACAGACACACAATAAGTGAACTAATTTAAAACATGGGCTTTTTTCCAGCTCGGGCACAAAGATCTGGCTATAAATAACACAACATGGTTTTAGTTTATTGGAACGCTGTCGTAAGCGGATTTAGTCATTGTTATTTAAAATAATCCCACACTAGTAATTAGAATAAAAACAATTGTTATTCACTGGTCATCATCATCGGCTGCAGTCCTTGGCAAATCACCTGCAATGAATCACAACATCACAGATGACCAACGCTGTCATGGAAACGGGTTATGTTTGCCGTGATTATATACCCGAAATCAAGTTTGGGATAATGACCGGCACCGGATATCCCTCGTGTGAACGCACTAACAAGGACTGATTTGATTGGATATGTTATCCCTTAGTAACCAATATAAGGCACCCCTAGTAGAAGAACCATATTGACTTCAGCTTGATTTTCAGCTCTATTAGAAGTCGTCCAAATGGGGGTGCTTTAGTTATAAAACAGTTTCTTGGATGTAAACCCCGCAGTTTGAGATCAAATTTGGTCATCTTACAAAATGTCCATTTTCCGTTCCATTTTGTCATTTCCATCCTTTTACCAAGTTACTGACTGGATAGCTTAATGGTTTACCCTCCTGATTTTGGTGTGGAAGGTTGTTGCTTCAAACCCCAGGTGGGTCCTTGGGCAAGGCCCTTTACGCTATACATGCCTATAAGAGAAGCGAAACTGCAACTTAACATGCTTTCAACGTTCAACTCCCGACTTCTATGTCTATACATGAAACATGAAATTTTGACAACTTCTAACCTGTATTTACTGGACCCCCTCCACTGCTCTATGCCCCCAATTCATTAAACAAAAATAGGGATGTAAAAACCAGAGGGGGGTTGACACTTCACCCCCAACAAATCACACCCTGTTTAACACTGTTATAAAACAATAAAGTCGGACATTGACTCTGCGTAATAAGCAGAGTGTTTTTACTGATAATACTGTAATAATAATAATAGAAAAAAACGGTCTTGAATTAAACTTCAGTAAAGATTTTAAAGATTTTAGACGTATTTTTCATCTCATAAATAAAGTCTACTTACATGGCAGAATCTACTGAAAGTGCTTTGATAGAAAATAGAGCAAAGAGTAAACCCTTTGCTCATTGAGTTTCACAGCACAACACTCTGCCCTCTAATACAGAAAATCCTGCCGGCTCCCCTGTGCTGCTCTCTGACGGGCCTGTCAGCAGAAACTGTCAGCTGCATCCCGCCGCCGACTCCCTGCTTCCGCGGTGTAGGAGGCTGATACATGACTGCATATATGGAGGGAAGACAGAGAGTATCTCAGAAGAGCTACTCACTGCTTTCACAGCTCAGATACAGTATACACTGGGACCCAAGCCGACAATACACTGAAATACAGCAGAGGAACTCCCTGACAGTCCACATTTTAGTGTCTGTCACCAGCCAATTTAGAGAAAGTTACAATACCTCCTGCACTTGCACTACAGCTGGCTGTGAAACTTCAGGTACAGCTCAATAAGCAGCTTGATAAACATACATGGATTGTTTATTCACATCACCAGCAGGGAAAATGTTTTGTCCATCCCTGATGATCTCTAAGAATCCACATAAGAGTTGACAATTGAATCCTTTTAGAGCAGCTCCGTTTTATCCCAAGAATTACTTTTTCATCTCTAGATATCAAGAGTCTCAGGCTTTGGCTTTTATCTCGACCTAACTGATGTGC
>JAPSES010003033.1:1481-14750 GCA_029822895.1 Maxillicosta whitleyi
GTTCTATATTTAAGATTCACATAAGTTGTTTATGTTGAAGTCTGGGCTGGGAGAACATTGTCAATTTTGGCAAAAATGCAGTTTATAACTTATTGACATTATTTGCTGCTAAGCTAAAGGTAACAAGTGTTGAACTGTTGTTGATGCTGCAGACAACTGGAGCAAGTGCAAGGATTTCCACAAAAACAAGACCACCAATGTTAGCAAAAGACTACCAACGTTAGCAAAAGACCACCGACGTTAGCAAAAGACCACCGACGTTAGCAAAAGACTACCAATGTCAGCAAAAGACTACCAATGTTAGCAAAAGACTACCAATGTTAGCAAAAGACTACCAATGTTAGCAAAAGACCACCGACGTTAGCAAAAGACCACCGACGTTAGCAAAAGACTACCAATGTTAGCAAAAGACTACCAATGTTAGCAAAAGACCACCTCCCAACATGAACACACCGAGCTAAATTTTAGCAAAGACCAGTTCATTTCAATGTTGCCCATTCTAATGCACCTAGCATTAGCATATATCACATGCAGAGAATGGGTAAAACACATACAGATGACAGAAGAGCCAACCATGACACCGCCTATGAGCAAGATGTGAACATTATTCATTTATTTATTTATTAAATAAAAAGAAAAGGGTTTTCACCAAAAATAAACAAGTTTTACCTACTTTCAACATCGTCTGACACTGAAAACGATGTCAAACATTCATATAAATTAGCAAAACAAATGCAAAATAAAAAAATTGGATAAACCTGGACGTCCTGCATTTCCCCGTTCTTCGACAGCTGCCGCCGTCCGTTTGTGTAAATACACCATCGACTGTTTAGGTACAAACAGTTGGAATGTGTTCCACAGAGCAGCAATACATTAGATATTTATTAAAGTTCTTCAATAAATGGAAGGAAAAAAAAAAGAACCTGTAAAATAAATAATCGTTTGGCTTCGTTAACGGAGCTGTTGAGTGATGGCGCAATTAATTTATGGTTGAGTAGTTTTATAGCGTTTTAGCCCCTGGGTTCTTAGGTCCTGGGGCTGATGGGAAAACAACTAGAGTCTTGCACAAGTCCAGAACTGTACAACTACACACAAGTACACGCAGGTACACACAAGTACACACAGTGGGACCTATGCTTTGTAGCGTATTAAAGGAAGACGAAAAACAGCACCTGAAGGATTTGTCTTGACACGGTTGCTCCCTTCCTTTCTCCCTCCCCCTCCCCCCTTTCCTTTTTCCCCAGATTGCACAATTGCACACCGGAGAGGTGAATGGCTGCCTCTCTGCTGGCAGCGAGGCTCCATTGATCTGCACCGAGGCCTGGAGCTCCGCAGCAGCACAAACACATGGCAGGAGGCCAGCGCTGCCGACAGGACTTCCATTTCAAAGCCTCGGCGCTGCTTGTGCGCTATAGACGCGTTAGCCGCTGCTAAATTTAAGAAACAAAAACATCCAGACTGGTTTTCAGAGGAACAGTTAGGACCACCCCCCCCACACACACACCACCACCACCAGCTCTAAACACAACCCGAATGCAGGAACAATCATTCACTCTGCAAACGTTTAAATGCGACCGATAGCTGCAACACCAATTTTGCATTTATACGACGATATAAAAAGGGCAACTGGACTCGTGTGTAAGTGGTAACTTGACAGGCCGGCAGTAAACACGCTGACATTTACATGTTCACTAAAGCATTCAAAGGGCAACACTGAAGGAGTGGCCTCCAGAGTTCTCCAAGACAGGAAACGGCTCAAACCTCAGCGCGGGCGGTCACTCCGATCGCAGTTTTTACCTCCTACTGACACTTTAACCTCTGGTCCTGCATCAGGCAACACAAGCCAAGTGTTTTTTTACTGCGTTACTGTACTTAAGTAAAGTACAAATACAAAAAACTACCTGAGTAAAGACAATAATGCATACTTTTACTTCACTACATTTTGTGGCAGTTATCTGTACTTTCTACTCCTTATATTTTATAAATTGATGCTGTTACTCGTTACATTATATTGACATATTTTCATCTAAATCTTAGTTGTTTTTTTTAAGTTTTCATCTAAATCTTACATGAAAAAAAAAAAAAAAAAAAAATCACATACACAATATTGACTATGAATTTGCCCCCCCCTGGTTTAAACTATAACGCAAAAATTATTTGAAGTGCAGAACCTTCAATGTTCGTCAATGAGGACAAACTCTAGAATATCCAAATACAAAGGGTGTGATATTCAATTTCCTTCAGTTTTGTACAGAAGAGGATTAAGGCCACTGGAAAAAAAAAAATTAACATCCAATACGGATTTTCAAAAACGTTTTTATCGAGAGAGGAAAGTCAGAATTCCGGAAAAAAAAAAAAAAAGGTCAGAATTCTGAGGTAACATTGTGTGAGTAGCTACTTGGACTTTTAGACTTTAAAGAACATTTTAAAGTACTTTTACTTAAGTATGATTCTTGATGTAGTACTTCTCTTTCTGGAGTAAATACTTTTCAGGGTATTGGTACTTTTACTTCAGTATTTCCTCCACCCCCGTAAGCCGGTGTACTTTTGTTAAAAATCAGACAATCAGAAAACTTTAACTTTATTAGTAACTGAAAAGTGTTGAACTAAGCAAGTACCTGAAACAAAAAACTGAATATTCAAGAAATCTGAATCTGTGAATATTTAAAGGTCATCAATAATTGGACAGAAGCATCAAAATAACCTTAAAAACAAAGACTGGGGTCATTTTTAATATTATGAATTATCTATAGGCTGCTTTGAGAGCCAAGTTCTGCTGATATTATCGCTTTACAAAAGAAAATACTGGTCAATGAGTCAAAGTATTCAAGTCAAACTAAAATTAGCCTTGATGTAAATTTATCTTAGGAAAATTAATCATTCAGGTATTGTTTTAAATGTGCATAAAAATACAAAATAAAAAAACATAAAAATAAACCAAACCACTGTGTATGACATTAGGCAGTAACTGGATAATCAGACTGTTACACCATGGAAATATATACATCTGTTCAAAGTAATGCTCAATTTTGCCTTTTAAAAATATATATATTACGCATTTATGCTTAATTCTAATGTTTTTTACATTATTATGGTTCTCATTTCAGCCAACCTACTCTATATACAATTTTGAACTGTATTATGTTACTGTATATTCTTTTTTTCCTCCTTTTTATAAGATTATAATTGAGGTTCATGTGATAACCTGTGCTTTTCAACAAAAAAAAAAAAAAAAAGGGGTAATAGCTCGACAGAAATACTTCCAGGCTTAGGTGTACTTTTATCTACTTTAAAAATCACACAGAATATCAGTTTTTCAGCTGAATTCAGTCATTGTCTTTGTCTTCTAAGTAAATTTATATAATCTGAAGAGTTAAGGCACAAAGGTTAAACAAAGAAGACAAAGCAGAGACAAGATCGTCATGACAACAGAGTATAGATAATTGTGCTCATTTGCATCAGATAGAATAGAAGTAATTTATTAATCCCAAAAGCTGTGAAATTGATTTATAACAGTAGCATACAATACAATATATACAAGTAAGAAAAACTATTTACCAAAGTGGCAACTAAAACCTGTTCTCTGCTTTAAAATAATCACAACCCATGCACAATGTTTTTTTTATTTATTATTATTTACCTTGCACATTTCCTGCACTGCCTGTATGCATCCTTTTGTGTTGTATATATTTATTTCATCTCTAATGGAGTAAACGTTTTTTATATTATAGTAGCATTTAGTTGTATTTTATCCAAAGTTATTTTTACATTAACAATATTAGTCTTTTTTGCGACATTTTATTAATTTATGATCTGCATTAATAATTGGGTCTATATTAACAATAGATTGAGTTACTGTCAACAAGATTATCAGCACAGCGTGTCTGCGTGTTGCACCTGCGCTTCAAGACGCTGTCGTTAACTTTTAACCTGCTTCGGTGGCAGCGCAGCACCATAGGAATTTATGAAAGCCCTGTGAACATTTCAATACATTAAAACAGTATTTATTTGCAGTTGCTCTAGTGAACAATCCCGAAGTATAAGCAAACTGGCTGCGTCTGTAGGGATCAAGGGAAGAAGAAAAATCTTAATAGCGCTGTTTTTTTGTTTCAAAATCGCCTTGATATCCAGCAAATCGCCTAGCAACCCTCCAATCGACCTAGTCCTAGTTTAAAGCCTGAACCATTAAAATCATTGACAGAAAATGTCCAGTTCTTTGAAACTAGACCTTTTATTGGTCCTTCTGAACAACCCCCAAAAAATGTTCTCAAATATCAATTTCCACGTACGAGTTTCAATTCTGTATCATATTTGATACATCGGGTCTCAGTGCTCAAATATTATTTTTGAACAAATCCATAATAACTCAAATATGTCTAACAAATTTGTAATTCCTTTTCAAAATTGTCAAAGTTCTTCCTCATCTGGTGAATAAATCCCCCCCCCCAGTGGATTATCTGTGTACTGCATGTATCTAATTGTATACGTCAGGATTTGCAAGACAAAAAATATCACACTTATGCAGAGGGCTTCAAAACTCATGTATCAAATATGCTACATTTGGCGTTACAGGGTTAATAACACATTTTTATTGTTCCTGTAAAAGTGACAATAAAAATCTATTCTATTCTTTATCCCAATAATATTAAGGATGAGACTTAAAAACCACTTTCAACTGAGAAACAGATTCACGAACCAAACCATTACAAACACACACATGTGCGACTGTAGAAATTCTTGTCAAATCTAAGCTGGTATTTTCATCTGAGCTTCGGTTAAAGCAGAGACTGAAGTCAAACCCAGACCTAACGTTGGTTTACAGACGGACGACTGCGGCGCTGGTTTTAATATCTGTGAAAGGATCATTTTGAGGACATCTTCCCGTGCGTCACAATCGACCTGACATTAAGTACGATTTATTTAATTTCAGTCCAAGTCTCAGTTCAGGCTGTGACGGAGCAGTGAAAGCCTCCCTCCATCTGAGTGCACAGACTCCTACACGCCAACGAAGACACAAATATGATCAGTACGTTCCAAATCTGGATTTAGATCCTCCTAGATTCCCTAAAATGTACATACACATCCTTTAAAATGGTTAAACTCCTTGAAACTGATTTAATTTGTTCTTTTTTGTATCATCTGTTTAACCAGTAAACAACAGTGGTCTACTCTGTTAAGCCCCTCCCATAGTGTCCAACCAACCAATAGCCATTCAGTGTGTGGACAGTGTGTTTTATAGTGCTCATCCTATAATTTTGATATTATTATTATTATTTGTGATATTATATGGACGGTTTATTTTCTAACAGGGGTCTGGGATATAAAAAAAACAACAACAAAAGATCATGATATAGTTTTATATTTGATATCATTATATTGGTTGATTTTGTGTAAATTGTTAAATGTCTCAGATGGTTTTTTACTCAATTTCTCTCATTGTTTTTTTTTTTTTATATCTACCGTCACAGAAAAAAAATTAGACCCTTAAAAGTCATCAAAAACAATGGTTATACGATCCAACCCTAACTCCTGTGCATGTCATGTGACCAAAACAGACAGAAAATAAAACATGGAATGAATAAAAGCACTGTTTTTGTCATAGATATTGATGCAAGAACTGAAGTGACTTTGGTTTTTTATCAAGAAAACATGTTAAATGGATAAATATCAGCTCTGAAATTAAACTATTAAGAGATATTTGTCATATTTAGAATAGAACACTTTTATTTTCATTCAATTTCACAGTTATAGCAGTATAATTATAAAGTACAGAATTTCTATATAAATAACAGTGAAAAAAAAAGGATATATTTGCATTATTTACATTGCATCAGAGGATGTATTTGGGGGTTTAGCGAGTGCTGTTGTACATTCTGATGTCCAAACAAATCTAGCTTTAGAAAACAAGAGGTGGTCTAATAATTTTTTCCTGGACTGTAAATTCATCCTGAAATTAAGTTGAATTATTTTACTGTTTTGTCATTTACTTTGGTCTGTGGCCTTAAAAAAAAATGCCTCAGGACAATTGTGAGCTACTAATTTTCTTATCCGTAAAAAATAAATTTAAGAACATTAAAAAAAAAATATTAAGAAAACAAGGGCGGTGTCAATTTTTCCTGCAACTATATGATATAATTATAAATATATTGGTAAACACAAACCATCTACATTCTTCCCGTTAAACTTTGAGATATTTTTTATCTCCAATCAGAACAAATGTTCACAGCTGTAGCAATGATATGTCCCAATACTTTTGTCCATGTACTTTATAAACATCAAGTCCCGCTGTAGCATATTCAGCACATACTGATTTCCATTACATACAATCCGTGTGCACGTATAAAACCAAAGGTCATTCCGTTTGCGTCGGTCCTCGCTCTGCTGGACTATCGTTCACACCATCGGCCCCGGCTTCTCAGAGTCGCTCTAATGAGGCGTTCAGTGGAATTAGCCTGCGTGCATGTGAACCGAGCGTGACAAAGGCATGAGGCCTACTGGTCCGCGCACAATGGGGGAGAAAGGGGGGAGTAGGGTTACCTCCATGTGTGCCAGATCTACCTGTCCAGGTGGATCCACTCGCACAAACCAAAACACAGTGTCCACCTAATGCAGCATGTGGGTCACAGCAACACGTGTGGGGGGGGGGTGGGGGGGTGGAAGGATTGGGTGGCCAGCCAAGTGTACGTTTCCACAGTGACACCATCCTCCAAACGTCTCATGCAATTATTCAACATCATGCATGCAGCTGCTGTTAGTCAGTTACACAATTTCAGATTCAATTTCGTTTGTTCTAACGTACAGATCAGGGTCTATATAAGGGAATGTTTGTGACACATTTCAAGTTATTCACATTTTTTGTAAAAGTATAGTTTGTTAATGTAAACATATTCATGTAATTCTTATTTTTTCCACCAAAACAAAAGAGAAAATTTGCAATTGTCTTTATTTATAGGATATTATGATTATGTTTTAGTGCTCTGACCCACATGTCCGTATGTGGAACCTGAATTAACAAGATTTTGACACCATTTATTATTAAATTCTTCAATGTATTTTTTTTTTTACAAATTCATCCCAGGGGCCAGATCGGACCCTTTGGCGGGCCGGATTTGGCCCCCGGGCCACACCTGTGTTATAGTGGAACCAATGTTTGTGCGTCGCTGTGGAGGTCAGGAAGTTTTTTGTTATTGCAGTCTCTGTGTATGCAGATGTATGTTGTGATAGGACTTGTCAACTTTTTTCTCATTTTTTTGTGGAAAGATTTTCGGGACATTTGGATCATAAAGATTTGGTGCCACTTAGGTTTTTTTCTTATTCCCCTTGAATTAAAGCAGCCATCGAGGTACGTTTTTGTGTAGTTGAATTGTGCTAATTGGAGTTCGGGTGATGTGAAAGTGAACTTTCGGTAAATGCTTGGGATAATTCGGTGTTTCCAGCAGCACTTTCTAGGCAAGTAAAATAAAAAATTGCATATGAGCGAAAAAAAAAACAAACAAAAAAATAAGTAGTAATGCGTTGTCAAGCGCAGGCACTAAGACAGTATTGATGAGACTAAATTGTGACAGGACTCATGGACGTCTGCTCATTACCAACCCCAACCCTGCTTTACAGAAGCTAGTTAGCATTAGCATGACCCCTGTGATCAGCAATGACGAAGTAAGCTAATGTTTCTACGACTAGTTAGGATTCTTTATGAATTTGTAGCTTTAACTACCGGCGTCTTCAGTGCCTTTTTAACAGTATCATGATCCTAGTATTGCGATTTGTATCGTATTGCCAGATTCTTGCCAATACACACAAATATACTTAAGGATAATTGAGACGGCTTTTGTAGGTATATGTGCAGAAGGACGAACATGACAATATTTCTCCAAAAAGAATAGATGTAACATGTACCGATGCCTGTAACATAAAAAAAAAAAAAACATCCACTGATCTAAACTAGTTAAGACCTGTTGAGTCAATAATCCCATCAATAAATGTAAATAATTGGTGTAAAATACAGTTAGTCATCTTTTCATGGTCATCAGATTTGACCCATTTGGATGTTCAGAGGCTACGTAGTTACCGTGGAAACAGTCATCAGTAAAACCCAAGGAGTTTGATAAATGACAATGAACGGAGACACTGGTTTTATGTTCAACTAATGATATATTTTGATTTTAAAAAAAAGCCTGTTTTTGGATACAATAACCATCAACTGTAATCTGAGGTTTGATGAACGTCTACATGATCAGTGAATTAAAAAAAGGAAAATACCTGACTTTTTACTGGAAAAATGCAAAATACAGAGGATTGTTTGATTTAAAAAAAAAAAATGGTGACAAAACGCATAAGAAATGTTAAATATGAAAAAAACAAACAAAAAAAAAAACAAAAAAAAAAAGAGTAGGACTGGGTCTGTATGGGTTCAGGCCAAATAATGGTCTCTTATTAAAAAAAAAAAAAAAAAAAGTGTCAAGTTTTTTGCTTAAACTTATGAGCCAGTATATTTTATTGTTTTTACAGAAAGATGGCATTTGCTCGTGTGTGACTTACACCCATATCAGGGATGAAAGGTGATGATGATGATATTTTGTTGTGTTTTTTCAGTGCATTGATAGTTCAATTACAAAAAAAAAAAAAAAAAAAAAGCTGAAATCCTCTTTTCAGTTGTGGATGCTCCGGTTGCCGTGGTTACCATTTGTTTGTACTCTGTGTGAGATCAGCAGGGATGACCAATGACTCATAACAATTCAGCTCCTGTCAACAAGTGGGTTTTGATCAACTTAAATACTCAAATAAACACATAACACAGACTTTAACCCCCCCCCCCCCTTTTTTTTTCTTTTTTTTACTTTTGTGGCAGTTCCCAAATGAATTTCTCCTCAATTTCTACCTTTCTTAACTGATTTATCACCAATATTTTTCCTAATATTTTGCATTTTTCAGAGTAAATCATACATTTTAATCCATTGAATTTACAGAACATGGAAAGCTCAGAGTAAATTCAAAGTTTATTATTATCATAACAGACAAAAGTTACTTTTTCAAACAGAAGTTGCTAAAAAAAAGTGTCCATCCACTGTCATTTATTCAACTCTGTGGCTTTTCCTGGTGAATCAGTTTTGTAGAACATGACAGAGCCTCTGAACATCCAAACGGGTCATATCTGATGGCCGTGAAAACATGACAAACTGTATTTTACACCAATTATTTACATGTATTGATAAGATTAATGGATCAACAGGTATTAAACAGTTTATGATGGTTTGTGTCACCGGTGCTTCTTTGGGGCTCTGCGGGTTAAAACCTTTAAGGTGGCATACCCACATTGAATTCCAGTCCAATATAAGATGTGAAACCTTGTTCTCTTACCTTAAACACCTCAGAGAAGAAGCCGGCGCCGATCTTCTGGCAGCTGAAGTCATCTAGGCGGGCCAGGCTGGACACGGCGCTGCGCAGGGCCCGGTAGGAGGACGGCCTGATCCGGTGGGGTCCGTGGACGCTGTGCATGAGGGGCTCTGCGGCGGATACATCTCCCTCCTCATGCTCCTCTTGCTCCTGCTCGACCCTCTCTCCCGTCTCCATCTCGGACGGCCCGGGTGGAGGAGGAGGCGGGAGGAGGACGCGGTGGGACGTGTGCGTAGTTTACAATCCAGCCCGACGTCTGTTTACATCTGCCATGTCCCGCCTCAAGGCCACGACGCGCGGGGCTCTCCGGAGGAATTAAAAAGGTAAAAAACAAAAACAAAACCGTACTAATGTCGCAGCTGCTGTGGCTTTCGACCGGTTGGGCCTAATTCCTCAGTCAGATTCCTGCACGGGTCCGGAACAGGCTCTTGTCTTCAGCGAACTACGCAGCTGCGGCGGTGCATCCTGCAGAGTCAGCCAGTGCGCAGTTCAGGTGAAGTCCCTCATGCCCCCCAGCAGCAGAGGACGCGTTTCTTATGTGCGCACACTGGCACTGCTGCTGTCTTTGGCAGCGGCGTGCCTTTCGCTTTCCTCCAACTCCACTGCTCCTCCTGCAGTGGAAAAGGCCGGGGCTCCCCTACCGGTTCCACCAATTGAATTCCGGGTTTCCAGTGCGCACGGAGCCACCGCAGCCTATTACAACTGGGGAGGGAGAGCAAAGGGGGGCGGAAACAGGCTGTTAGTTCACCAAAATCGTCAAGTGGATGCATGTCATGACTGATGCGCCACTAAAAAAAAAAAAAAAAAAAAGCACAACTTCCCTCCCATCTCATATCTACTCCGTCTCAAGCAATATTGCAATATTGAAATTATGAGGCACCATAATAGTCAAAATGTGAGCCATCCAATCAGCTGGAGACTCCAGGAGCGCGTGCGTGACATTAAATAACGCCAGTAAGAGAAACAACACATGCATGAGAGCTGCTGTTGAACGGAGCTGTTTGTCTTATCTGCTGTCCGCAGATAACAGCCTCGGATGAGAGCAGATATCGGCGCGCATTGTTAAAACCCGCACTTTGCACACACACACGTGCCCGCGCCGGTTCTCCACAGCTGATCCAATCATCAGGACTCCGTATTTACAGGGGAGGGGGGGGTCTAGTGCGCATGCTGCCTCCTGATGCTCTGCAGGATCTCAACACACAACCTGTCTGCAGCGGATATAAATTATAGATGCCGAAGTGAGCAGAGTTTGTCAGTGTGTGTGTGTGTGTGTGTGTGTGTGTGTGTGTGTGTCAGACTACCCCCCCCCCTCCCTTCAGATACGCAGAAACGCATATACACATATCAGCCTCATGATTCAGGGTGAAAATGCTGACGCACAGCTGCGGAGTGAGAGAGTGAGTGAGAGAGGGAGAGAGACAGGGGGAGGGGGGGGGGGAGTGTGTGCTCGTGTCCAGGACTTACCTGCTGCCGGCCTGATCCAAAAAGGCAGAAACATAGAACCGCCACACGCCAAGTCGGTGTCCTGCGCTTAAAGCCCGGGGCGCACAGCCAAAGGTGTCCGGTTTCTTGCGGCTTATTTGACTAATTAATCATCCCCGCGCGCCTCCTTCTCTCACACGCAGGCGTCACAGGTTTCGTTTTACGTCCGCGTGCGCTGGCCCTGCTCCGCTGATCTGGGTTCGGTTGCACATGAAGGAAGGAGGAGCGCGGTGACTTTTGCTGCGCTTTATAGGAAGCGGCGAGGCGGGGCGTGTCCGCACGTGATCCCTGCAAAATGCACCTGTGGGGGCGCACGAGCGTGACCCACTTCTCACCCCACACCGGTGTCCGTCACACCACAAAGGATGGATGTCAGAATTGTACATTTATTTAGGAGTGGAGACTGGATAGAGCGTTTCTGAATTAACTTAGGTTATTTTTTATGATTATTTTAGTTTTTTAAGCTTTGGATATATGTGTGTTTATGTATGAATTTACACACTTTTATGTTTAGTTAATGACATATATTTTTAATGATATATATTTTTTAAAAAGTCTCTATAAATAACAAAAAGTCCATCAGTTTAAACATTTAAAGATCCAAACCTCCTCTGTTGAACAAAACCATCTACTGGTGTAAACTATTTAATATTGATCCATTAATTCTATCAATACATGTCAATAATTGGTGTAAAATACAGTTTTTCATCTTTTCATGGTCATCAGATATGACCCATTTGGACGTTCAGAGGCTCTGCAGTTACCATGGAAACACCATCATCTTCTACAACACTGGTTCACCAGTAAAACCCATGGAGTTGGATCAATGACAGTGGATGGAAACACTGGGTTTATGTTCATGATATATTTGTCCCTTTTTCTTTGTTTTTCTCTGTTTCTGATACAATAACCCTCAACTTTATGAACATCGACATAATTGGTAAATTAAACATAGGAAAATACGTGATTTTCACAAAAAAAACATTATAATTAATGGTGATAAATCACTTGATAAAGGTTGGAAAAAAGAGAAAACTTCCTTTTGGAGCTGCTAAGTAGAACCTGAATTCAATCACTTTGAAAAACATCTACATCCAGATTTATATAGAACAGAACAGAATAAGAATAGAATAAGAATAGAATAGAATAGATCTTTGTCACAAGAACAATGAATATTTGTTTTAGCAGCAAAAACAATTAGCTCAAAAAGAACTATATGAAAAATATCACACAAAGTACTGAACAATTTAAGCAATGTCAAAAAGATACAAGATAAAAATCATATACCAACAAGAAATATGTGCAAAACTTTATTCATTTATTGATTCTTTTCCCATTGAATTAAAATGACTTTCAGTTTTGTCTTTTGTTGTCAGTTATTCCAGAAAAATAAGATTTTAAAGCGTTCTTTCTCAGTTCTGTTTTGACTTTTGGGACATAATAATTTAACAAATGCAAACCAATAATGAATTAAAAATGCGCTTTAGTCTCAGGTATTCCAGGTACTTCATTAAGTACATATTTTAGTATGTGTGTGCAGATATGCTGCTGCAGACGTGGATATTTATGCTCTTCACGGCTGCTTGTGAGAATTGTTTGGGGCGCCCAAAGGTGCTGGATACCAGAGGGAGAGCCATAAAAGAATGTGTCACACAGCGTGGACCATCTCACACCTCACAGATACATACTGGCACTGATGACACACCGTTAACACATGCAGCCGCAGGCGGGTGAGCCGCTCCGGATGAGCTTCAGGTCCGCCCGCTGAACAGATCTGTAGTCTGCCACTGCATTATTTATCAATTAGTTTATAGGCCACAAGGAAAACACTAAAGTGACACTATTGTCCCAGATAATAATATGTGTACTATGTATTATTTAGTGCTGCTGATCACTTATTCATTAAACTGAATTTTATATTTGTTTTGACTCCAGGTTGGACTTCACTGAGCATGTGCGCGAGGATTACAGGTAGTCCTCGGGTTACGAACGAGTTCCGTTCCTACGCTGTCGACGTAACCCGAATATCTCAGAATTTACACAAAAACAAAGTATCATTTCTAAAAAAAAAAAAAGAAAAAAAAAAGATAACTTGAAAAAAATAAACAACCTGATATGTCTTAAGAGAAGTCAGTGTAATTTTACTAATATTCTGTCTGTTATTAAATATTTAGTGTATTTGTAGATCCACTGTGATCTGTACGTTAGAATGAACGTGTGAAAATGAGGAACTGATGCAGAATATTGTTAAAATTACACTGATTTTTTTCGGTTTGTCCATATTCTTCTCCTTCCTCTTCTTCCTCTTCTTCTACCACTTCTTCTTCTTTCTCTTCTTCTTCCTCTTCTCCTTCTCCCTCTTCTTCTTCCACTTCTTCTTCTTTCTCTTCT
>JAPSES010003078.1:0-14745 GCA_029822895.1 Maxillicosta whitleyi
AACATGTGACACATAAACAGTACCACAGTGAACATGTGACACATAAACAGTACCACAGTGCTTCAGTTTCAGCTTCAGTTTGTCTTTTATGTATGTGATTGTCTCTGTCAATTCACCATACATTTTTAAATAGTAAGTTCTTTTTTTATTATTATTATTTTTTTTATTTATTTATTTATTTTTTTAGCAATTACTAGGAATTTCATTTGAAAAAACACTGAATTATATGATGGACAACAGTGTAAAGAAACAAAGTACATTCACTCATCTACAAGTGGAGATTCTTTACAGGTCATATTTACTCCTAATTAAAATACTGCAAATTAAAGAGAACAACTAGGTGAATAATTCAATACAGTTTCTTATTTTGCATTCAAAAAATGCACCTTAATTTACATTCAAGTATAAAACGCATCATTAGAAACTTCCTCTAAACACTTGTTATGCTCCTAAAAATAATAGGATGCTTTTTCTTTGTGATACACAAACTGAAATATAATTAAAATGCATTCACAAATTATTGCATGCACATCAATTATCTTGTATAGAGCAAAGACTTTTATTCTAATTACACCCAAGCAAAACCAGAGCCTGAAACATAAACCTGAAAACTTGTTGCACTAGACCAGACAGTTCTGGCAGTTTTCTCCATCTTTCATATAATCACTTTGACACTGACAGGAAGATCACCATGCTTTTTCTTGTGTAAGTATGCTGCAAACTTTTTCCATTTTGCTCTTGATACTACTTTAATTGAACTCTCTTATCTACAAAGTGCTTTCAACACGCTACAAAATAAATAGCTGCATCTGTTCAATAATAGTACTTGTACCAGTACATTAAGAAATACAATCTGATTCCTACTTCAGAGCATGAAGACTGGTAAATGGGTCGGTAAGAACACGAAAAGGCTCATATGCTTTGATAATGAGAAATATTGAAAAGAAATGAAAATGGGATAGATATATTTAGTGTGAGAGAAGAGGATGTAGAAGACAGGGTTAGATGGAGGCAATTGATTCACTGTGGCGACCCTTGAAAGGAAAAGCTGAAAGGAGGAGAAGGTGTATATATATATATATATATATATGAAGAACTCTTTATCAAAATGTTATATATCTATTCTCAAAAATTAAGTGTTTTTATTGTCTTCATCAATATCACTGAAATCTAAGTTATAATGTTTAAAATTGTTATGGAAATAGGAAATAGCAGATAACATTAACCTAGTTCAAATTTTCCTGATGCTATCTTAAAATGCGATTGTAAACATTTTTATAAAAAAATTGTAATTAAATGGCTTTTATAGCATTTTGGAAAAAAGCTCTTCATACACACACACACGCATATGGATGTATATATGTGTGTGTGTGTGTCTGTGTGTATGAGTGTACAGTATTTATTGCAGGAACATGCCAAGGCAACATTTTATTCTCACACTTCTGTCATGGTGATCTAGACAAAAAGGACAGGATACACTGACACCCGGCGCCCCATTCACAATAACAGGAGAGAGCAACACACAGAGGAGAAGGGAGACAAAGGCAAAATTTACACAGGAGAGAGGAGTAAAGGGAGGCAAAGGCTGAATCCAATCCAACATCTGTGAGGAGAGACCAAACAGCCAACAGAGGTCGAGGACAGCCACTGATCCGGCCCAGAGCAGCCAGGATAAAGGAGCAGACTGAAGCAGAGAAAAGAACACAGCTGGGAAAGCATGTGTTGCTATTGTGTATTTCTACAGACCATATTGTACATTTAGTAGTGATGATCTGATACTGATACTTTGAACAAAAACATTTAACGTCTGGAAATAAAAAAAAAAAGTGCATTTAAAACCACAACTTAAACAACATGAGAGTGATTATTTATTTATCAAGAACTATTATAAAAAGGAAAACTCGCATATTATTGATTTTCTTGGTTGCTTGTGGAGCTAAAATGGTTCCACACATGACTCCTGATCCATTTTTTTTCCACAAACTGAATGAGTCAGAACTGATAAGCGTGACATAGTACACACTTACCCAGGCGGAAGAAGAAGTAGTTCCCACCAATCGTGTATCATTTAGACTAGATCCCAATAGTTTATCTGTTTTCCAATGTGTTCCTGATATACATTACCTCAAATGACCGAAGTATCAATATTTTGATTTGTGAGTTCTAGAGAGTAATCATCTGGTTTTGGAGATCGATATTTCAGTATTGATCCACACATCACTAACATGTAGTATTTTGACCTGTTCAGTTTTCTGTTCTTATCATGAGCATTTGTTTACACTATGTTGGTGGATATGTTCAAATGTTCAGTGTGTGATGTTTTATGACCCCTAGTGGTGAAGTTGGAGACTTTCACAAACTGAACCATGCCCCCACCCTCATCTTCCAATCTCACCTAATGGTGGCTGCAAGAATTCCTCAATACAGCTACGGCTTTTTAGTTAAAGTGTACCAGACAGTGCAAGTAAACAAGTAGTACTCAGTGAGCAAGATTGAGTGGAAAGTGTACAATTGTGGTAGGTTTTTTTTTTTTTTTGCAGTCATAATCTTAGTACACATTGAACTAGGAATGAGACTTAGCACTGGCTTACCCAGTCTAAGACGACACATTATCAGTGACCAGTCCATCACAGCCCAACTAATCATATAATACAATGAGGCTTCATCATTAACAGCCCGCGAAGGAGGTCACAGAGGTGGAATATAACAAAGTATTTTTACTTTGTTACTGTACTTAAGTAGTTTTTTTTTTTTTTATTTGTACTTTACTTATATTACTTATATTATTGTATTTTGGAAATTGATGCAATTCCTCGTTACATTATATTAACAGCTTTTCATATATATCTTTTTTTTTGTACTTTTCGTCTAAATCTTACATGAAAAATCAATCACGCACACAACATTGACACCAATCTATTCAATCCACATAATCTAGTTGTGACACTGAGCAGTGACATTGTCAGAGGCATAAATAAGTATGTCTACATTCTGTATCATAATGACACAGTCCACAGACTGACATTATGTGAGTACTTGGACTTTTAGACTTTAAAGTACATTTTAAAGTAAATACTTAGTACTTTTACTTAAGTAAGATTATTGATGTATTACTTAGTACTACTTTTACTTGAGTAAATATTTTGTAGGGTATTGGTACTTTTAGTTAAGTACTAAACTTCAGTCCTCCCTCCACCCTGACAGAACCTGATGGAACTGCCAATATTATAAGTGATCTTTGGAAATAGTTGGCAATGAAAATTCAATACAGGTACCTGTTAAGTGGATAATAATTAAAGCATCACAACACAGAGTTCATTCTAAAGTAGAGAAAACACAAAAATTATCATAATTGTGAGTTCACATGCTTACGAAAACATAATTTTGAACACAATATCAGATTTAATTGAACGAGACCCCTGTAAGTGCCCTATATTTTACATAATAGACCTTCAGAAATTGCAAAATACATTGTGAAAAAATTTTTTAATCACGTTGTTACAGGGTTGTTTTTCTTTATTATCATTATTAAACCAAGCTTTGGTAAATTTTCTTAACCCAAACCAACAAGTGCTTTGAATGTAACTATAAAAACCAGTACATGACAACAAATTATTAAAACATCTGAATGACACTCCACAAAAGTCAAATACTTTACCACTAATACTTAGAGTTTCAAATGTTTTTATTAGAGCATGTGAGCAAGAGGTTGTTTTTAAAAAATCATATGTTTACAACATACATACAGTATTGCGTACGGGATTTTTTACATCTATACAGATAAATGTGCAGTTTGGTCAAAATGTGCTACTATTGTTTTCTTGGAACATACAATTATAAAGAACAGATATAAACATGACACCACTGACACAGAAATGTAGATTTAAATTATTAGATGTGTGATGTAAATACTTGTTCATACACATATGTAATTTGTAGAAATGTGCAATTAGTTTGGTTTAAGAGACAAAAGCAAAGTTAAAATAGAGACCTAAGTGTTATGTCTTCTTAGCAGCAGAGTCACACAGTAAAGATTAAATCTATAGTACTATTGAATACAAGGAGACTAAATAATCATTTAACTGAATGTTACGACAAATAAATGAGGTTCAATCATAAACATAAGAGTTTTTTTTTTCCACAGAATGTCCCACGTAGCTTGCTGTCTTTTATTCTGGGAATAGACTGGTCGACTGCATTTTTAGTGAAAAGAGTTTGAGAGGGGATATAAAGCTCAGTGAAATCAAACAGAAGTACATTGGTGCACATCCATTTAGGACTTAAGACATGAAACGCACAAATCAAAGCCAATCCCAGTGAATTCAATGTTGAGATTGGAAAGGTTTGTGTAAAAAGTTTTCATCACAATTCAACCTGCAGCTTTTTGAACCACTTCAATACTTGTAACTTTACACAACAGGCAAGAAGACATACAAATAATGCATCAGAGGCATAGTTAAGTGTCTCAGAAAAGACCGTACTCTCTACTATTTTAGGACGGGAAAATGTCGGTGCTGTTTATCTTCCATGTGCTGCTAAAATGAAATACAACTTTTGTTACTGGAGTCAATAATTGTCAGATTTCTCATTCTTTATGAAATATCTGCATACAAGATTGACCTGATGTAGAAAACTGGTAATCTGAGAAGGGTCTTTTGATATCACTAGCAAACTGTTAGTATTGTCATAGTATCAAAAATATAAATGCAACACATTTGTTTTTATTCCCATTTTTCATGAGTGGAACTCTAAGATCTAAGACTTTTTGTTTGTACACAAAAGTCAGTCTGTCTGTCTGTCTGTATATCTGTGTTAGTGATCATTTGTCCTTTGCAGAGATAATTCGCTCACCTCAGGTATGGTATATCTAGATGCTGATTACACATCATGGTTATTGCATGGGTGTGCCATAGGCTGGCCACAATAAAAGGCCACAGTGTAAATTTACTCCGTGACCTTGAATAATATGTGAAGGAGGTGAAATTCATAAGGGAAAACCAATGTGTCAAGCATAGTGCCTTGAGGTACTCCATATTTTAATACAAATCATTTCGATACAGAATATTTGTCATAAACTTACACAACTACAAAGCTATAAACTTTTCTTTTTATTATTTATTTTCCACATGTTTGTGAACATAAAATACAACAAATGTTACAGCAAGGCCAGTTAAGGGTTACAGTATTCAACAAAAGATTGTTTAAAATCCAATCTATTTGTCCTATTTTCAATCAAACTCTTTTTTTTTAACCTTAAGGTGTAAGTCATTTTTTCCTTCACCCGTATTTCCTGTACAATATCTAACCATTGTTTGTATGTAGGTGGGTCTGTAGTAAGCCAGTTTCTTGTTATGGCCTTGGTGCCAGCCACAAGAAGTAATTACCTTCTTTTAGTACAACTACTCCTAAAACTACAAAGGTGGAACAATTCTTGGTAAAGGCTAGAAACTTTTAAGTCCATCAAAGACTTTATAATGATCTATGGTTCCAAAGATACAAGGATCTAATAAAAGAGGCAGTGAAGTCTGAGTCTGTTGTAACAGAAGACCGTTAACCACTTCAATAGGAGTTGTTTAAGTGAAAAGGTTTTCTGAAAATGGTTGACAAGGGAAAGTAAAACTTTTGAAGACAGTGATCCAATGTAAAAAATAAATAAATAAATAAAAACAATTAACAGGGTTTGCATCTGTGTGCAAAATGCAATTTTTGTTTTATTATTAAGCCTGTTTTTTAAAAAAAAAAATATATATATATATATCAAGTAAAGTATGAATACTCGTAAAATCTCATTAAGCATTAAGACCAGTAATAAAGTACTTATACTGCATTACTTCTCATCTGTGTAAGCTGTGTACCACATAGGAATGGGACTGGAACACTGGGTCCATTTGAGAGTTGGTCCCATGCTGTTCCATCCATAGGCCTCTGAGCTTATTTAATGCGAACGCTGGATTTTTTCTTTGTTTCTTTGACAACTGCAAATTTCAAGACAATGAAGTAAAATGCATGCGTGATGTGAAACGTATGAGTGTGGAGTCATGACATCGAATAAGAAGAAGCCCAGTGACCAAGAAACCCTAAATGAATATAAATGTTGTGCAAAGCTTTCCTCATTTTAACATTTTTGATGATGTTGGTACTGAAAATCTGTGTCATTCTAATTCTTTCCTATACAAAAATCAGGATTGAATTAGGAAACACGATGATTAAGAGAAGCAAACAAAATTATGGCATTGAGCAGTAAAATGTAATTAGTTTACCCCCGTAACTCGGGCTTTTGTGTCCATTGGTATGATGATGTGTCCCTGGTTTGATTCCTACTTGGTAAAACTATTTGCTTCATGTGAGTCTGCTACTCTCCTTCCCTCACATTTCCTATCTCCACTTTTATACGATCAAATAAAAGCCCAAAAAGTAATCTTTAGAAAGATAAGCCTAATGTGCACAGTCCATGATTTCATTATAGTGTGACCATTTGTCAGTCTTTGTAATGGTTTTCGTCATTTTTTTGTCCTCAAGGAGGGTCAGTCAAATAAGTCCAATGACATGAGACTTCATAATCCAAAAAGCATTTCATATCTCTAAAATATAAGGCATGCAATCCATAAAATAGTATTTTTAAGTAAGGACTTCAGTGGTTATTGCTTTGACTTTTGTGCTATCAGTCTTTTAGGAAGGGTATCTGGATATCTCATTTTAGACGCACATTGTCAAATGTTTCTATGACTTTAAATGATGTATTGAAGACTGTCGGATTTTGGGTTGACTCCCTGATATTTCTAGTTGCAGTAAATCAGATTGGCCATTTTCCTGCCTTTTAAATAGAGTCTAAGACTCCAGGCAGCATTACCCTCAATTATCTGCTGCAAAGAAAAGAAAAGCAATGACATCTCTTGATTTGAAATGTCTCCTTCTGCACATTTACATTACTCTGCTTGTCTGTTCTTCCGGTCAGCCATGCAGACGTCTTTGCAGCAAGCACATATCTTGCAGAAACCAAGAGATGGAAGCCGAGAGGAGGGAATACCGGGGAGAAATGTGGACACATACTCAATATGTGTCAGAGGCTGGAGGACACTTTCTAATGAGAGCAGAAAGAAGCAGAGAGGAAGCGGGGAGGGAGAGGGGGGAGGGGAGGGGAGGGGGCTGCCAGCCTGGCCGGAGGGCCTCTCGAACAGAGGAAGGAAGAGGAAGAAGAGGGAGGAAGGCTTGGAGTGTGGAGGAACTAGAAGAGGACTATACATCCACAGATGAGACAGATGGACAAACTCGTAGCCTCAAGTTGTGGTTGGACAGATAAGAGAAGATGATGAACTTTGAGGACAGACAGAATCCCACTATTATCAGATATGATTGCCTGCTTAACAGGAATAATGTGGTGCATGTGCATGAGTGCATGTGTGCATGTCATTTCTGCCTCATGATCAAGGCAGTCTGGCCAAAAAAAAAAGTGCTTTGTTTGCTTAATTAAATGAGCCTCAGCACATAAGATTGAGGATAAGCCTTTCAATTTGGTAGTAAAGACCATACAGTAGTTGCCCTGATTCCTCCAAAGCTCTGCCGTGCCTGTCTGAATACCAAAGCAACGACAACTCTCAAACAATTTACGCTATCATAGCTCATTTTCAAATCTAACGATGCCTCTACTCTACATGCACCAAGTATAATTACTAATTCTTATCTGTGGTGTGAAGAGATGAAAATGATGTTAGCAATGGTTGTGGAGTGTGACAGTGGCGGTGTTGAGAGGTCGTAACGGCTTTGCGGTCTGAGGTCAGTAATACCCATCTCTGCTTCAGAGTTAGGTCATGGTCTTCAGTCCCTCTCGATATCCACTGCATAATATTTGCTTTGAGGACCGCTGAGCAAAAAGAGTAGGCAGTTAGCTTTAACAGCGCACTGAGCATTAGTATGTCTGTAATGTAATTATACTCTCTGCACATTAAACAAAGGAAAGCAGTGTTCTGTAATGGAGGTAGGATCCTATAAATGATGGTTTGACATAGAGGAGGAAAGAAAGGACACAGTTCAGTGTCAATATACCAAGCACTTTCATAAGAGCTGCACCAATAAATATTTTATATATCAAATATACATCAAATAAGCGTAATATGAAAGGAATCGCAAACCTACACTGGATTAACACATCTCTTTTTATAGCTTTTACATCCTTTTGAGTTAACTTACTACTAAGACACAAAAAATATTAATGAAACAAGTAACAATGTGGTATTAGAAATAATGTTATATGTTTATAACCAGGTTTATGCATTTATCATCTATAAATCCACTGTATATGCTTGACTGACAGTTATGAACCACATCGAGTTACTATTTTTACAATTTTAATCCAAATTGATGGAAATTTAACATGCGATCAAATACACAAATAAGCCCCAGTGATGGAAATTACAAGCCTTATTATTTATTTTTTAACTTCTGTTTTTTCTTCTGGTTTGCCCTCATCAGTCTTGTTTTTACATGAAGCTGTCAGGGCAAGTTCTAGATGTCTTATTCACTAACTACATTTCATATTTATTAAGCAATTTATATGGATCCCATAGTGGTTTCTGAGAAAATGCATGCAATTTGGAAGTGGGAATTGGGGAATCAAAATGTCATTTTCCTGCCCCACAGGTCAGATACCCCCTATGTATCATTAAATACTAAACAGCAACAAGTGTGAACATACAGATATGAGCTAGTAAGTTAGCAATCACCCAGTGAACTCAGTGCAGCATTAAACAGTTCAAAAGCGAGATATTATTACAGAAGATAAGAGACCTTAAAGGAGAGGGAGAACTGGATTCAGCTGGCCATAATCACCACTTCAAATACATATTGATATTGCCTTGAGTCTGCTAGATGACCTGAATGACTTAAAGCTTCAAAGAGTCTTCCACTGCTCTGGTGATTGACATCCAAATCAGTATTCAAATGCTTTTTTTTTTTTTTTTTTAGTGTATATGCGTTACTAGAGAAACTGCCAATGAAAGAAGAAATAATCAACTGACTTTATTCTTACTTAAACTTTATATCATATGAGTCAGGGAAAGCTATAATTACTCCAGGGAAATGTCAAAAGTGAAACATTAAGAGAAAAGTGATACTATTTACTTGTTTTTTGTATTTTAAATGCTTTGTCCAAACCATGCTCCCCTCATCCAGGCCATCACCAAAAACAGCCATTTCATATTATTGGAAATAAATGCTATGATTTTCATCCAGTTTCAAGTTGCGGTTCTTGCTCATGAAATGACGATATATTAGGGATGGGAAGATTATCTGATAGGTATTGATACACATGTGCATGATCCGATAGATCTGATAGATCTGTGAGTGAATGAAAAGTTTGGAAAAATATCACAATGCTTCGGTTACTGAAAGTTTGTTTGTGTCGATAAAATCTGATCCATTTAATAGAATTAATTTTTTACTTACGTTGAAAAGTGTTGCTCTTTATTTAGTGTTTCTTTTCTCTGGAGCCCCATTAACATGCACCACAGAGGTGCAGATGTGTACACTGCACACGACAGTATGAGCTCCGTGGATGAAAACTGTAACGTCTGTATGTGAATCTGACGTATAAGGAGGTGAACGCATGTGGTTTATGAAAGTGTACTTTTTTACTAGATCACCTGTATTGAAGACTGCTGTACATACTGCAGATACTTCCTTAAACAGTTACATACATTTCCAACAGCACATCCCAGAATACCTTGCGCTGGTGTCTCTTAAAGTGACAGACTGCAGACACTGAATGGTCAGACAGTTTTCTCTGTGACAGTGAATAGCGAAACATGAATCCACATGATGACAGAACAAAACTACACCATAGACGGTCACCTAGATTGGTGGCAGACGTAAAAATCCAGACATGAAAATATGCAACAAGCAAGTTTTCGGGAACTCTCTGAGCAGACAACACGGAAGTAACGTGCCGTGTCGGAGTAACGAGTCAAGCTGAGACGAGCTGGTCTCATGTAAGTGGAAAAGAACCACAATAATACTGAGTAGAGCAGAATAGAGCCGGTACCATGTAGTGGAAAAGTGCAATTACAGTCCTAACCAGGAACTAATGAACTACTGTGGCTTTAAGTCCTACCTACATTGTATCGGTTACATACATTAAAATAACTTTTTTTTTTAAATCTGGCCCCTGTCAAATAAAAACTTAATGACAAAATAACAGAAATATCCCCTTCTTTAAGGATATTTTGCATGTGATAACACACCACATCCAGTTGTGTTCTTATTCATTCATAATATTCCTCATGTATAACATTGGGGTCATTTCAAAGACCTGCAACTATTCATGGTTCCTATTGTTGATTAATCTGTGTATTATTGATTCTATTAATTGATCAGATACATTTTCAGAAATTGGGGGAAAATGTTAATCATTGTTTCCTAGAACAAAACAAATACTGATTATTTAAATAACGATTATTTGACTACATGAATAGATATTTTAAAATTAATCAATGAATGTAGTAAAAATGTACCGTATTTTCAGAGTATAAGTCGCACGAATAAACAAACCTCTTGTGATTTAGTGTGAAAATAACACGTGAAATGATATAATAATGTGTTAATAATTTCACAAATAAGTCGCTCCAGAGTATAAGTCGCACCCCCGGCCACACTTTGAAAAAAACTGCGACTTGTAATCTGGAAAATACGGTAATAACTGACATTTAGCAATTAATCACTGCAGTTGTCATTTGTACATAACACTGAATAAAGCTGCATAAATTAATTTTGTGTGATTGTTCATTTGTAGACCAGTTCATAAAATATACTCTTTGGCTCCTGCTATGACTTCAGGTGTTATTTTCATCACGTCATCAAATTACTGACAGCTAAACCCATGTTTTTTTTTCTTCCCCTTTGATATTTCAACCTCCTCCTGTGTCATCTTATTAATACAATTATTTTTGCAGCCAGTGTGAACAAAACATATCTCTTACTGTGCGTACGGAGGCATCATCAAACGTTGATGTGTGTTTAATGAAGGGTTGCATAGCTTCGGTTTCTGTCTCACCAAGTGCATGGGCAAATTAAGCCAAGTAATGATCTGCTGTTAACGCTCTGTTTTATTTCCATCCAATTATTTAAACACAGCCAATTAACTTGATGAATTGTACTAATTAATGGATATTGCTTTTATGTGGCTTTTATACATTTCAGGTTAGCCCCCAGGGCCAAATTCCTACATGTTTACCAACAATCCTTGCTTCACAAAATTCCTGCGGTGTCTTCTTTGGGAAGTGACTTTCCAGAATGAGGAGTTTGGCACAACTATGACAGATTTGTACATGTATCTGAAGCCTGTGCCGGTCCCTTGTTTCTTTGATTTAATTATGACTCACCCATCTGAACAAATAAAGTGACTATTAGTCGATTGGCAGAGGTCGGAGGATCAGTGGGGAGTTATGTGTGAGATCCAGTGTGATTTTGAAAAGGAATTTCTGCTGGAAGCCTTGGCAGGCGCAGTCATTTGGCATATCTGACAGAGGCTTCCATTGGCTGTGGAGTAATGTGCATGCTGGTTCAGACTGTTAATGAAAACACAGCGCCTTGGGCCTCTGAACAGCCTGATAGGATATTGTTGTCTTTCCAATGAGACTTAATATTGGATTGGTATGGTAATGTCTGCCTGTTGCATTTTCTCACTATGTAACACATCTGGATTCAGAAAGACATAGTTGGTTTTCCATATTAGTACATGAATATCCAATGCATTTAGAATATAACATAAATAAATATGTATAAAAACCTTTTTAAAACTGCATCCAGCTCTCAAAAATGCAATATTTTACATATCTTACACACTTAATAGTATGTAATAAAAAAAAAAAGCACTATGTAACAGTATGTAACAAAACATATACATTTTGTAAAGTCTAGATCAAATGCTTCCATTATTTTCATCAGAGAAATCAATCATTTCTACACTGTTTGAGTCCTTTAACCATATTACACATCACATTATTCAGACCATCAAGCTCCATTAGGTATTTACTTTTATTATTTCAACTGTTTTTATTTAGATTTATATTTTTACGGAAGGTTCTGTATTAAAAAAAAATCCCAAAGATATTCTATTCTATTGTATTCTATTACTATTACTACTATCTTTCTGTTCCAGTTAACAATAGAGTAGAGCATCGACAACACACAGCATTTAAAATCTGGTATTGTTTTGACTCAGACACAGAAACGCAGAAATTACAAATTGTACGTTAAAGTATAATTAGAGGTATTATTCCAAATCCATTTTATGCTACGGTACCCTAAATCTTCGAGGTAAATACTGCATTTGTTTTACTTCACCACATTTGTCAGACACCTTTAATTGTTGAGATGTGCACTGGATAGACTAATTGTAAACACAACACGTCGCTAAAGAATAAACCATTTGTTTCCGATGGTTTTGTTGTCCTGGCATCTTTCAATGTGTCGCCACAGCTCAAATTTCAGATAAGTTGCTAAAAGCTCAAACTAACAGAAGTTTGCCCCCTAAACGTTTTACATGGTTTAATTTTGATCAAAATATTCCAATATAAAATATCAAATTAAAATATTAGAGTGAGTATAAAATCCTAAAACAGAAGAGATTTTCAGGCATGTTTTGTTTTTCATCTTTCCGCCTCCATTTGTCATCCCATGAGTCCTCTGATTTATGTAGAATCCCTGGATATAAAATAATGGCAGCAGTAAAACACTGATCTAATATCAGAGCGTCACTATAATTAACGCCTACCGTCAAACAAAAAACATCTACTGGTCTAAACTGTTGATCCACTAATTCTATCGATACATGTGAATAATTGATGTCAAATACAGTTTGTCATCTTTTCATGGTCATTAGATATGACCCATTTGGACATTCAGAGGCTCTGTAGTTACTATGGAAACACTCTCATCTTCTACAACATTGATTCACCAGTAAAACCCATGGAGTTGGATCAATGACAGTGGATGGACACACTGGGTTTATGTTCGGTTCAACTAATGATAGATTTTATTGAACAAGGCACCATTTCTTCAGTTTTTTTTTCTATGTTGATGCAATAAGCTTTGAATTTACTCTGAGCTTTTTTGAACATCTACACTGGGTAGCTTAGTGGTTTACGCCACTGGCTTTGCTGTGGAAGATTGCCGGTTTGAGACCCAGGTGAGCTCTTGGGAAAAGTCCTTTTATGCTATACATCCCAATATGTGTAGCCACAAGGGTGCACATGCCTCATTGTGCCAGTCCCAAGCCCAGATAAATACAAAGGGTCGTGTCAGATGTAAAAAGAAAACAAAAAAAACTTGCCAAATCAATATGCGAATCTGTTTTGCTGTGGCGACCCCTGAAGAGAATAAGCCGAAAGAAAGGTTTTTTTTATGATCAGTCAATTAAAAATAGGAAAATAAATTATTTTTACTGAGAAAAAATATGTTAATTTCACAGGATATATTATAATAAATGGTGGTATATCCCTTGGGAAATGTTAAATAGAGAGAAAACTGTCAAACTGGGTCCTTCTGGGTTAATTTATGTCATTCAGAGTGACCCAACCAATACTTTTACTTATATACTTTAACTTTAATTTTGCTTCCTTTTGTTATGTACTTTTAATTAAGAGGGGTTTTCTTGTGGGACTGTCGCGTGTAATGGAGTATTTTTTTTACATTGGTTTTACAAAGCATTAGAATTTTTCTTACACCATGGCAAAAAAGGGACTCATACCATACCAGGAAATACCTCATTCTCCTATTAATTCCACTACTTTCATCTAAGAGTCCCTGCCATCAGTTTTGTAAAGTGTGTAGATTTATATTCCAGATATATATTTCACAGGAATCCTGCCATCATGAAGTGGACGCAATCACAGGGAACATAAATAGGCCACTTAGCTTAATCCATCGAGATTAATGCATTGAGGATGAAATGCTTCCAGCAATGAAAAATGTGGACGGCATACTGAGCACTCACTTTTACTTTTGACAGCACATTTAAGATCAAAACGCACACTCTTTTCTATTGCAAGCAGAGCTAAGAAGAGGAATTCTGAATGGAGGATTTCACTTTTATCAGAGTACTTTTCCACTGGAGCTTTTCTGCTTTTACGTCTTAGTATCTCTTTTTCTCTCACATTTGAACAGCCCCAAATCATCAGCAGGGGTTCTACAGATGCTATACAAAATGATAAAGGGTTAAATAAGTTAAGGAGTTCAGGCCATTGTAAAACCCTAATGATCTCTAGTCTCACAAATAAGCTTACACAGGTTTTATTCGCTCTCTTTTCTTTTTGCGGAAGCTTAGATCCCTTGATATTAGCAAGAAACTTCTTAATTTAAAAAAAAAAAAATTTAAGATCAGCTTTTGTCCTCTTTCATGTCACTGTCTATGGGTGGAGGCCAGTGATAATTAGGAAGCCTGGGTCACTGTAAAAAAAAAAAAAAAAAAAAAAAATAACAGGACAACAGTGGAAATGGTTTTTTATTCTGATCAGCAACGTGTCATTGTCCATATCCATGTTCTTCCTGAACCCAAACCAGACTTTATAACATTTATATCTACAGTCCATATCTGCACGATCTTTGTCTTTCATAAGTAGGCTGGGTGAGGAAGGGTAAATGCAGATAACCCTACAATGCCAAACAGTCATATTTGATGCATGAGTTTTGAAGCCCTCTACATGATCAATGTGACATTTTTTTTTTTCTTGAAAAAATAATTGAAAAATCCAC
>JAPSES010003104.1:0-14742 GCA_029822895.1 Maxillicosta whitleyi
TGAACTAAAATGATTGTTAATATATTAGTTTAATTTTAACATTAAAGTCATCACCAGGGCCGGACTGGACCCTTTGGCGGGCCGGGCCACATGTTTGACACCCCTAGTCTACAGCCTAATTTATGAGGTGATGATGATTCAGAATAAAACGTGTGTTCCTTTCAAAACAGACCTTTTTTTTTGCTACAATCTATGGTAGTGTGGCATCGAACAACCTTATTTCATCATGGAACTAGTTTCTAAGTGCATTTTTTAGGACAGGTCTTTCCAGAGAACTGTTGGCATTGGATGACAGTTAGCAGGTAATGTGTTGTTTTAAGACACGCACTGATACACATAAGTTAAAGCTAAATCACACAGGGTGATGAAGAACCACTACTGTAAATCAAATCTGATCAGCGTTCGACTTTGTGGTAAGAAAAAAAAAAAAAAGGCCACGACAGATTTTATGGAGTATTTAGCTGTAAATCTTTCAGCGCATTAAAAAAAAAAACAAAAACAAAACAAAAAAAAAAAAACGGAGGGATTTGTAGAGACCCAAACTCAGCTAAAAGAGTTTAACCAGGGAAATGTGTGTTCTCAGCTATCCTTCACTCATTTTACTGTCGAAAGAAAAACAAAACGTAAAAACACGTCAGAGAAAAACACAAATCTGACGCCGTTGCTTGGCTGTTGTGTTGTGAGAACAGCTGGTTAACGGCTCCGCTGTTGTTGTACGTTGTTGAATGTTCAGTGTTTACGACAGTGACTTATGACTTCCTGTGGATTTGACGTGAGTTTAACAATGTGTATGTGCGTGTTTGTTTGTCCCAGGCAGCCTTGAAATGCAATGTTAAGCCGGAATGCTACCTGTTGTGTTGTGTATTTATGAAGTACTGTAAAAGAACCTAAAAGCACTGAGCAGTGAAGTGTGTGTGTGTGTGTGTGTGCGTGTGTGTGTGCGCGCGCTTGTATAAATAAACATCTCATCCCTCAAATATTCTTCTGTCTGACCTGCTTAACCCATTCCCTCCACACATGCACGTACACACACACACACACACACGTGTCGATTGGTTCCATATGTGCAGAAAACTCAATGTGCACAATCTCTAAATTACAGTTTCTTTATCAGTTCGGTGCCATAGATCCATCTACTCTCTGTTGTGCACAAACATTTCTCTGTGGTTTTCAACTAAACGTGTCGATGTGATAAACTTCTGGTAATTTGTTCAACGGACTGCACTTGTTCAGCGCTTATCTCCACCTTAGTACTCACATTGACCCATTCACACACACACACACACCAGTATAGCGGCTACTATGCTAATGTGCTAACCAAGTACCAAAGTACCAACCAAGGCACTGCCATGGGAGCAACTTAGCATTCAGCGTGTTGCTCAAGGACACTTTGGCATGTGGACAGTGGAAACACCGTCATCTTCTACAACAGGTGTGTCAAAAATGCAGCCCGGGGGCCAAAACCGGCCCCCCAAAGGGTCCAAGATATTAACCATCAAAAATGTTCAAATAATTTTAGGTCAGACTAATAAAACACAATCATAATAAACTACAAATAATGAAAATCACAATTTTTTTCCCTTTTTTTGTGCAAAAAAAAAGTTAAATTACACAAACATGTTTACATTTACTGATCAGCCTTTTACAAAAAATCCTGAACAAATATGAACGACCAGAAACGTCTGAAGAAAATTAAGTATAATTATACCAATATTCTACCTGTTATGAAATATTTAGTGTATTTGTAGATCCACTGTGATCTGTATGTTATAATAAACATGTAAAAATGAGAAACTGAGGACAAATGATGGAATAAATTGTAAAAACAGTACTTTTTTCTTAATACATTTATTTTTGTTCATGTTTTTAAAGGATAGTTTGTAGATGTAAACATTTTAACGACACAATTTTCCTTTTTTTTTACACTAAAACATGAGAAATTACACATATAATTGTGGAACTGATATCATTTCTATATTATTATGTTATTATTTTAATGATCTGGCCCACTTCAGGTCATATTGGGCTGGAACTGAACCAACATAAGTTTGACCCCCCTGTTCTAAAACATTCATTCATCAGTAAAACCTGTGGAGTTGGATCCATGACATTGGATGAACACACTGGTTTTATGTTCAGTTAATGGTATTTTTTTTTACTGAAGTCACTTTTTATTCAGTTTTCTCTGCATTGATATAATAACCTTTAACTTTAATCTGGACTTTCATGAACATCTACATGATCAGTAAAATGAAATGTAGGAAAATACCTGATTTTCACTGAAACAAGTGCAAAATAAAGGAGATCATATTACAATAAATGGTAATAAATCCTTAAAAAAAAGTTAAATATAAAAAAATAAATAAATAAATAAAAGGGAAGTGCCACAAAAGTATCACTTGGTCTTTATGGGTTAATGTGAATGGAATGTTACTCAAACAATTAGAGTCAATGTCAAGACAGCTTCTAAAAGACAGTTAATGGATTAATTAGAAATTAGACGCTGAATACACATCCCATGACTCTGTCTTCATTAAGTTTTTTTTATTTCCTGCTCTTCTGTTTCTGCAACCTTACCTCCACTCCTCCCACCATCACCGTCTTAATGTGAAATAATTTAATTTATCCAGAGTTATGATCCAGGATCGGAAACGTTAAATGCCATCGCCCATTCCTTCCGCCATCTTTCTTCTTACCCTTTTTCTTTCAGTCCATTCAGTAAATTAACTCCACTCTCCTTCCCTCGTTCTTTAAACCCGTCTCTCTGGTAATAAGCTAAGAGCCACTTGGCATCATTAAACACTCCAGATCCAATCTATTCACTGAGATTATATCACAGTGCATGACTGTCAATATGAATCTGTAAATGTGCAAATAGATAAATATGCTTATAGATGTAATAAACATCATTTAGTTCAGTGGAAAGTCTCAATTAGACGTGTTCAACTGACACTTTGTCATTATGTTAATGTTAGAACTGCTGCCAAGGAGGTTATGTCTGTCAGCAGTGATTATGCAAACACTGAAAGTTGGTGGGAGGGTAGTGCAACGAACTGAAACTCAGTACTGTTGGAACCGATCCAAAAAAAAAAAAGCCTCAGAGCTGGAAATTCTTTTTAAAAACCACCACATGGGACCTTTGCTGGGACTGAGATATAAGAAGTTCAATGCATTCTGGCACTGAAACTTCTATAATATGATACTATCTATATGATTATGGAAAAACATCTGCTGTTTGGGATCATGCTCTATTGCCCAATACCAATACATGTTAAACCAGGGGTCTCAAACATGCGGTCCGGGGGCCAAATATGGCCCGCCACAGGTTCTAATGCGACCCGTAGGATAGTGTAAAAAAATCCACAGTTAAGGCTTTTTAGTTCGACATACAGAATAAAATGATCTACAGTAAAATAATAACAGAATATAAAAAAAATACTATATTTTCTTATTTTTTGACCTTGTTTTAGTGCAAAACATAACATTAAATCATGAAAAAAAAAAAAATCATGTTTTTAAAGGATAGTTTGTAGATGTAAACATTTTAATAATACAATTTTACTTTTTTTGACATTAAGACATAGAAATTACACATATAATTGTGGAAAACCAGGGGTCTCAAACATGCGGTCCGGGGGCCAAATATGGCCCACTACAGGTTCTAATGCAGCCCGTGGGATGAATTTGCAAAGTGTAAAAAAATCCACAATTAAGGCTTTTTAGTTCCACATACAGACTAAAATGATCTACAGTAAAATAATAACAGAATATTGTTTTTTAAAAATTACTATATTTTCTTATTTTCTGACCTTGTTTTAGTGCAAAACATAACATTAAATTATGAAAAAAAATCATGTTTTTAAAGGATAGTTTGTAGATGTAAACATTTTAATAATACAATTTTACCTTTTTTGACATTAAAACATAGAAATTACACATATAATTGTGGAACTGATGTGATTTATATATTATTATTTTAATCATCTATGAGTTCAACCCCCCTAATTTAACATTTAACACACGTAAAGTTATGCGTATATGAAATACCATACGCATAAGACATGATGACAGCATTAGTCAAAAACAGACATTTACAGTCAGAATAGTAACACCAGTAATAAATGTAAAGCCTAATCTGAACTCCTGCAGTATGTTCAACTGTATGTTTCTGATATGAGTCCAAGATCATTTATTTAATCACCCGCAAAATCAACTCATTCACCCTTTGGCACTTTCCAAGTAAATGTCACCATCTGACTGATAAAGCCCATGTGACCTACTGGGAACAGAAACAACTCATGACCATGGACTAAAATTCATATTATTGAATTTAATACTTTTAATGACCCTGGTTAATGATATTTCAAATTAATTGCCCATCCACTATCTGTGTGTCGCTATGGTTTGAGTCACAGTGTAAACACTAAAGTTCAGTGGAAGGCCTGTGTGTGGTTCTTTTCCACCTGCTTTAATTTCCATCCTGTTTTTACTGAGTCACTATAATGATCCCGATTTGCCAGTTGGACAGGTTGAACGTTCATCTGATCTTCACCTGTATTTAATACCAGGTCACATTCATCCATTAACTCCTCCAGTTCTATGGTAGAAAACGCATTCTGCCGCCTCATCTTGGTTTGGTGCTGTTGTTGTTGGGGTCCCAAACATGCGGCCCGGGGGCCAAATGCGGCCCGCCGAAGATTCCAATCCGGCCCATGGAATGAATTAAAAAATTTAATTCCACATATTAGTTCAGGTTCCACATACACACCAATATGATCTACAGTCAAATAAAAATAAAATTAATTCAAATAAAGGACTCCATATCTTCTCGGTTTGATGGCGTTTCACAAACTTGTTGTATGTGAAATATCGATACCGACGCCTCCGTATCGCGAAGAGGCCGACGATATATCCCCGTATTTGCTGTTGCACCTTTTCTGGATTGCAGCTTTTATTATTCTCTTGCTTTAATAAATCTTGCCCAAATTATTAGAAAAAACAAAAACTTTAAACATGATTTTTTTTTGTAATTTTGCCTTTCGTTCTGATTCTGATTTCGCAAAAACACTGAACTCTAGTCGTCGACTGAGCTCAAACGAGTGTGATTTTGTGTGACCCTGTTGTTGTTGTTGTTATTTCTAATCATGACAAAGTTTATGTGGTTCTAAGAAAGGTGGGTGGAGGTTGTTCATGGTGTCCTCACACAGGAAGTAAAGAGGAAGTTTCACAATTAATGCTGTTGTTTTTTTGGTTACTTAAATTAAGACAAATCATACAATTCCTTACATCAGGGGTGTCAAACTCATTTTCCTCACATTCAGCCTAATTTGATCTAAAGTGGGCCGGACCAGTAAAGTAATAATAACACAATAACCTAAAACTTTTATTGCAAAAAATAACATGAAATTATGAAGATATTTACAAACTATCCTTTCACAAAAAATGTGAATAACCTGAAAAAAAAAAAGAAAATAGTGAGAAAAATAAATGTAACTTTAATAATAACTTACCATTTATACATGTGCACGACACAAAATTGGTAAAAGGTATAATGTTAAAAAAAAAAAAAATTGGAGTTTAGAACTGAAATAAGAACAATTTCTGATTCAGTTTCTCATTTGCCCAGATCTAGTTCTTCTAGGTTCAACTGGACGAGTTGAACCTTAAAGACCAAGAAAAATTGAGTTTTTTTATCCATTATCTATAGATTATGATACTATTATGATACTTTAGATCATATTGGTCTGAATGTGGAAGCTGAACTAAAAATTAATGTGAAAGCCGTGATTGTTAATAACTTTTCATTTCACAAATTCATCTCACGGCCCAGATTTCACCCTTTGGGGGGGTCGCTTTTGGCCCCCCGGCCGCATGTTTGACACCTGTGCCTAACATGACGTGTGATTTGTGTTTCTCTACTGACTTTATAATCATCTAGTTTTGTGATTATTCTACTCGGACCTTATGCTGCCTTCACGTACTATTTGGAAGATGATCCTTTCTACTAATGAATCAAAATAACGCGTGTGCTTTTGTTGTCATAGTGAAATTAATTTATCGGGATCTCCTACTTGGGTAAAATAGTTATGGACGTGTTAACTTATGTACTACAGCATTTTCTCTGTACATTTTTGCTAATTGTGTATATTATAAATACATAGAATCATCAGCAAAACATTAATAAAAGCTGTTTATTATTTGCGTCATGTTTTTTTTTAAATTATTTCCAAGCTCTCCAGTGGAAAATGTGAAGCGAGGGGGCGTTCGTGAGCAATTTCCAAGCGTGTAACTGGTCTTTATTCTTTCCCACAGCGCGTGAAAGCACCGTCACTACACTCAGACGTGGCCTTCAAAGGACGACAGCGCACGTCAACCTGAAACCTGCACTGCTGAATGTACACAACTCTTGACAGGAAAATCAATTTGTCACAATATTACCCATAATTCACTTAATATCCTGCTTGTTTTCTGTCAACTAATGCCCCCCCAATAAACAATTAGCGTCCATACGACAGAGCAGACATCAGGAACACATCAGCTCTAACTGGGTTTATTTATGTAATTGATCAGCAGATTAATCGAGCCTGTCCCTTTAACTGGATAATCTCTTCTCTCGTTGTGTTTTGATTAGGTTCAGAGGAAGGAAGGAACCTGTGTGTTGAGTTCGAACATGACTTTCTTCTCGTGAGTGCAGTGTAGGTGTTGTAACATGGTGCATAAACTCCCTGTGAGCAAACAGGAATGGATTATGACATCACTGAAAAGGAAATTGTAATGTTTATTTCCTGACAACTGGCTGCTTTATAGAAAAACTGTCATCAATTAGTAATAAAACAGAGCGACTGCTTCATTAATTAATTGTAATTTGGTATTTTTTGAGACATATGGATGGACGGTGAAAACATGGAAATAATACTAAAGTGAACAATAATAACTCATAACATCATACTGCTTTGGCTTATTTAGTTACTTTCAGTTATTACATTACAATTGGCTGACGCTTTTTATCCAAAGCGACTTAGAAAGGTATAGACATGTACAGTATAAAAGGTCAACCTGGGATTCAAACTGGCAACCTTCCTCACGAAAGTCAGCAGTGTAAACCACTAATCTATCCAATCTTATCTTAAAAGTACAAATGACGGTGACCCAGAGGGCTGGAAAAACGGCTTGTGATCAAAGAGTCGGCAGTTTGATTCCACAGATTGGCAGAAAAAGTTGTTGTGATGTGCCCTTGAGCAAGGCATTTTAACCCCCTATATCCTCCCCGGGCTCCTAGTGTGTATTGTATTCCTGCATGTTCTAGAGACGGTGGTTTAGTGTGAAAATAACATGTGAAATGATATAATAATGTGTTATAAGTATAAGCCGCACCCCCGACAAAACTATGAAAAAAACTGTGACTTATAGTCCAGAAAATACGGTAACTATAAGGGTAGAAAAGCAGTTTGTGAGCAGGAGGTCACCGTCGTCATAACACACAGAGGAAAGTATAACTTATTGGGAGGTGCCGAGTTGTAACCTCATGCAGTGTAAACAACGCAAGATGTAATTTTAATGGGTGGGACACTCCCACAACGAGCCGTGACCTTTCTTTCTCCGTCCGCCGTGATGCAAAAGGTCATATTAGTTGCTGCTTTCTCTTTTTTTCCAGTTGAAAATTAACACTTGTCTCCTACTCATCACCATAATGCGGAACATTCTTCTGCTAATAGCTTTGAAAATGGCCTCATTTGTCTTTAGGGCTTCTCTTGCAGAAACCACATCCAGACTAAACGCTTTTATTACTTTATATGAAACATGGCTCTGTTCGGCGTCAGGAAGATCGAGGCTGAAATAGTGCTTCAAGTGTGGGAGCTGTGATTTCATTTTTTCTTGTGTAAACAAGTGTCATTGCGAGTTAAATTCTCCTTTTCATGTAAAGTGAAAAAGTATGTGCACGGTGTAGATGAAAAAAGAATATTATACAGAAATATTCTAATTCTGGTTTTTCTAATCGGTTTGAAATGTCAACAATAGAACCCAAAACATTAAGATATTGTTTACTTGCTCCACTGTGTTCTTTTTTGTTGTTGTGTTAAATGCACCAATAGACTAAGAGACCACCTTTTCTACAGTACATTTACAGTCAAAAAAGTATTAGAGCACCCTTGTTTTCTTCCATTTCCTGTTTATTTTAATGCCTGGTGCAACTAGAAGTACATTTATTTGGACTAATATCATGATAACAACAAAAACAGCTCATAAGAGTTTAATTTCAGAGCCGATATCTAACAATTTTACATGGTTTTCTTCATCTAAAACAGTGCTTTTCGACATTCCATGTCTGTTTTAGTCACATGATGCACACAGGAGTTAGTATTGATTGCATAACCATTGTTTTTGATGGTTTAATAATTTTCTCTGTGACCGTATGTTGAAATTAATCGTAGAATTTGGGAAGTTCTGCAGCGATGTAAAATCAGATTAACGTAAAACTGATCTTAAATGCATATAATGGAAGAAACAAGCCTGTAGATGTAGTACAGATAGTGTCAGATTGTGTTAATGTACGGAGAAGTTAAAAGTAAAAAAAAAATTAATGCAAATACAACATTTGCACTTGTTTACTCCGTACACGTGTAAAATGTTCTTTCTAGGGTTGAACAATCTGTTTGTCGTCAGTGGCATCTTTCTTCATTTATTTCATCTAGTTGTAAAAAGGTAAAATTGCAGGGTGTTAGTTGCAGTGTTAAACATATGTGCTTTTGTTTTTCATTTGATTATGCTGGTTTTCCCTGGTTTTTGTGCCGTTTAGACTCCACTATTTCCTTGAAGTTTGCCGAGTACTTATATGGATTGTGCTTTTCCATCATAATATGTCATTTTCAAACATTGTTTAGTCAAATATGTGTGCAAAAATGTGGGAAAGCTTCAGCTGATCAAATAAATAAACTGAACATGCAATTACATTCACATGTTCTACACTAAAACGCTTCTATTATGTAAAATGTGTGATCACATATGGTCTCTATATATACAAAACATACTTATATCCATAGCAACGCTGCCTGGAAATGCGATAACCTAGAGCGTGACTCATTCCCCACGGCAAAATATTATCATTTGCGTCTAAACTAAATCCGAAGAGCTGGTAGCAATCAGCGGCTCACTTTAACGCGGCGCCACCCTGTTGCTCTGACATCGACGGAAGACCACAGGAGAATGTAAAGAGGTAGGAATGATGGAAAGACAGGAGGATTTGACCTTAACAGCCTTCTTCCCTGTGGGGAAAAGTGGGTTTATGGTGAACTTGAGCTCTAGTGTTATATTAAAGGGAAGAGATGACGTACGGCGCTCAAAGGCACCTCCGCGGTTATCGGACGAAACAGAAGAAGCACTGAAAGTCTCCAATAATTGAAGCTTCATTAGTTCAGTCATTACAATATGTCCCTTGTATATCTTTGTTGCACATATATAAAGAACTCTTCCATCTCTGTCCTTTAAAGTCATGAGCTTTAGGAGTTTTATCAGCGCCGTAACAGCCATGTGAGCCCGACCCCGAGGCTCCGGCGGCAAGATGGAAAATGGATTTGTGTCATATGGAGGCACGTAGAAGTCATGTGCCAGAGAACGCATCTGTGCTTATATTAATCCAATATTAACACAAGTTTTAGCGCAGCCTGTTTAACGTCACGGGTGTTTGTCAATTGGCAGAGATTTCCAAACTTTCAAGGTCATTTCCCTCGGTGTCGACTTCATCCTCCCACTTTTGGTTCTGTTTCTTTTCACCTTCTGTACTTATCCGTTCCTCACCATGATGAAATAATTATAACCACTGCATTCAGAGCTGTCACCCTTACACAATTATAGTTGACAGTTATATTGATATGAGATTTCATGTGTGGAAGTTAAAACATGCGCATGATGGGGATCAATGTTACACTGTTTTCTATAAAGTATTGACTTGAATTCCTGTCATTTCTACTTAAAGGGACAGTTGTGTATTTTTGACATGAATGCGTTTGACAACCCCATCATCAGTGTAGGACATCCACACTGACTTACCCCCCCGACAGTGTCCTGTGTGAGCCCAGTTCTGGTCCGGTTTGGGTTAAAATGAAAGTAGTCCCGGTAAGTTTTGCGGGGGTCACTAAAATAAAACTGACATAAACACATATAGCTCTCTACTTACATGGGAGCTAATAGTAATAATAATAATAATAATAATATGATCATATTAGGTTGAACGTGGCCCCTGAACTGATAGTTTGACACCCCTGGTCTAAACTGTAGGTGGAGATTATTTATTTGATGAAGAGGAAAAGCAGAAAACATGCTTTTCTTTAATCATTAATCCCACGCCTAAAATATGTTTCTTGTAAAACATGTGTAGGTGGAAGGCTTATCATATCATGCTTTTGCATAATAACGTATTACTTTGTCTGCATTTATTCTCATAGTTAAACACCATAAGAAAGGGTGAAAACTTTTTATGAGATTGATGCATATTTTATTCTTGCAGCCAAATTTTTTTAATATTTAGTGCATGACCGTCACCAGCCCTCCCTGGGAACTAAGCAGTTATTTTTTATTGGATTTATCCCTGAAGAGTAAGAAAAGATAGTTGGTGGGAGGGAGGACGGACAGACGGACAGATCAGAGTACTAATTGGGATGCAGGAGTGATGCAGGCTGTGTTAATCCCAGCATCAACCAACACTAGACCCAACAATAACAGCATCACAGACAGACGAAGACGAAAGATAACAAAGAAAAATGCATCAATAAATAAATAAAAACCTGAAAAGAAGATGTTTCTGATCATGAGGGGGAACGGGTGCGACCAGATGATGTCAGTATCAGTGTCATTAATGCTAATGGTGGAATCGTATGTGGAAACACTGGTGAAATGTGAGGGGTTTCTTTTCCGTTTGTTTGGTTTTGACAATTGTGGAGGTGTTTGTTCCCGTCAACTCATGTTCATCAGTTAAGCAGCAGTTGGGGTTTCAAAGTCGCGGGCTGGCAATCCCCGTCACACTGCACAAAGCTGAGAAAACAGGCGCTCTGCATTCAGAACGTTACCCACAGGCAACAGAAACGGTGCTTTATCAAACACCTCCATCTCCACACATGCACTCACACTTGTTTCCCCTGTAGAAGCCTCCGTCTCCTCTACCTCTGGTGTGTTTGGTGAAGTGTCATCTTCGCAGTCAGTTGGTTGTCACACAAATATCCACATCTGCATTGACCGATCATATCCACTACAGAACGGGGGGTCAAACTCATTTTAGTTCAGGGGCCGAATTCAGCCAAATTTGATCTGAAGTAAAATAATAACATAATAATATATAAAGTCAACTCCAAACTTTTCTCTGTTTTAGAGCAAAAAAAAGTAAAATTAAACATGTTTACATCTACAAACTCTCCTTTCAAACTATGCAAATAACATGAACAAACAGAAAAGTAAGTGTAATTTTAACAATATGCTTCAGTTTATCATTTCCACATGTTCATTATAACTTATGGACACATTTAGCACAGGAAGAATATTGTTAAATTGCACATACTTTTCAGAAGATACTTCAGGTTCTTCATATCTGTCCAGATTATTTACATTTTTTTGTGAAATTATACTTTGTTTAAGTGTAAATACATGAAAATATTTACATTTACAAAGAGAAAAATTTGGTGTTTTGAGTATTTAGAGGTTATTATAATAGTATTTTACTTGAAATTGAACTGGTCTGAATGTGGAACCTGAAATAAAATGACTGGATCTATTTTTGCATTTCACAAATTCATCCCATGGGCACCTGTGTATTAGATGATCCAAATAAAGCCAATAAAACCATAAAGAAAAATGACTGACTTAGTACTGTTAGAGACATGTTCAGTATAAGTCTTTTTGGACTTGATATCTCTACATTGACTTCCTATTGGATCACTGCGTTCTTAAGAACTGGAAATCTAAGGAGTCCCTTACATCTTTATCTATATCTTGAACGCATCTTTATCAATGATTTACATATAGAAAAATATAAGAGTAGACGCTGGACCCATAAAATGCAAAATTACGCATACTGAGCAAAGACAAAAGAACAGAAAACACACAAAGTAAAACACCTGTTATACAATAGGTTGACTGAAGATGGAAAAATATAAGCATATACCAGCAAATACAAGAAAAATGTAGAATTTAAAGGAAGAGGAAGAAGAGGCAAGGTAAACACAAGTACAGTGTACATATAAATGAAGCTACTGTACAAAAATAAAAACACAATCATTCAATGGTGATGTTATTCATGAAAAGGTGGTTTTTGCATAATTAAGAAGAGGAAAACGGCTGCCAGATTTCATTAAATATAAAACAGAGTGTAACTAATGCATTCAAGTGTAGCGTAAAAAAGAGCATCTTTAATCCAAAGGGAATGGGTTGGGATAAATAAAATGCTTGCTAGCAATTAATTGCATCCACTGATCAGTGCTGCACATTCTCACTTCTCAGCAGGAATGAGGAGGAGGTGAGATAACTCCATTTTTTTGCTACTTCTATCATCAGCCCTTTAAGAATGGATAGTTCCGAGCTTTACCAGCACAAAACAATAGAGATAAAACAATTACCCGAGTAACTGATACTTGGATTACAAGAAATATTCGGCTTCGTTTAATTCACGTCACCAAAGTCCATTTATTTATAATGTCTCTGCTACTGTATCGCTCCTCCATCTTAAACTGTTCACCAGCACGGGATCACTGTTTCACACGGACAGTTATCACTAAAGATTTGAAGAGAAAGGTAAAAGGCAGAAGTGATCTAAAGTTTAGAACCATTTCACACTGCTTTAGTCCGACAGCGTGTTTAGCGTAAAGAACACTTGTTCTACCACAACTGTACGTCTGCAACACTGCAGCACCTAAAACCAAAGCAGCCTCACGTCAACTGTGGACTCGGAGAATCTACGAGGTCATACATTTTTACAATTGAACTGATATGAAAAGTAACGCCTGTTAGAATGTATAGTATTTGTAATTATTTGTGCCCTGTGTTATGAGTCGATAGTGACGAGGCAGAATGAGGAGCAAGAGAGCAAATGCCAGGTCATCATTGTAAATGAGAAGCTGCTCTTAATTGATTTCACCTGGTAAAATAAAGGTTAAATAAATAAAATAAATGATCTCACACACACACACACACACATCAGAAACATCTAGTTCATTCTACATTTACCTAAAATCTGATTTCACGTAGAACCGCTAGCATCAATAATTATTATATCAGTGAAAGAAAAATATTTTACCGACATTTATGAACACCTATGTGATCGGGTGGTTCTATATTTAGCTTATTGATTGACTTATTGACTGATTTATCCGATTAATCGATGATATAATCGACAGAATACTCGATTCCAAAAATATTCGATAGTTTCAGCTCTACACTACATTATATATATATATTTTTTTTGCCCCAGGCTCGTTTTTACAGTTGCAGATGTTGTGGCGCAGGGGTCACAGTCAGAATAGACTGAAATAAAACAGAAATCAGGCGGCACGGTGATGTCACATTCAGAAAGTGTTTACTGACAACAAAAACAACTCACACTACTGAACAGGAAACACTCAGGAGTTCCAGGTTCCTTGACAGTAAAGCACATGTCCACATACTGATAGCCTACTTTACTTCATTTCCGCCAGAGGGACTGTTGTGAAATGCATTTTACTGAATGAGTCACACAGGAGAGGTTTTTCAATCCCAGAACGTCGGCTGACTGATTTTCGCTTTTTCAGCTACTGAAACCACTTCCTGTCTGAGCCACAACACCTCTCTCGCCCACTCTCAGTCACATCAATACTAATCCCATGCCTCATTTAGGAGGAGAAATGGTGGTCGGGAAAGAAATCATGAATGAAACTGAGTGTAAAAATACTAAAAGTCTTCTGAATAAGCAATTTGGACATGTTTCAGTGAAATCAGATGGAGGATTGCCCAAGTTTGGACGGTCCATTATTACACACAAAAGAGACCGTCACCACAAAGTACGGTCAAATATACGGTATCTACACACGAGCTGTGTACTGCCCAATAACACTTAAAGAGACAAGCAACAGAATATGTAACTTCATGCTCAAACCGTGTGTAATTAACAGTTTCAGATGACACCAGAGTGACTACTCGTGTTTCTGTGTGGGCTCAGGGATGAAATAATTCCTCTCATTTACAAGATTGTGTTACGTGTTTGTAACAAAGAAACAGAGCAGCCAGATTTATTCACATCGTTGGATGTTTTTCGAGGAAAGAGCATTTCAACACATTTTTACACGCGGGCCAAAAAAAGACAGTTCTGTGTTTAAATATAGTACCTCCAAAACAGAGGGTGTTGGAAAAAGACGCGGTGACGGAGCTAAAAGCGGGCGTTTACTCATGAAAGTGGATCATTTTTAAGTGCTACGTGTTTTTTTGCGGGACAGTGACGACACATCGAGTCATTTCAGCTGTCTTTGGGAATCTTACAGTCTAGACACCAGACCATGGGGGGGGTTTATGTGCACATGTTTTACATATTCATTCATTCATTCATCGTCTGGACCCGAGATGTCCTCCACATGTTCGCCTGAAATTTCTAGTAATTAATAAAAAATTTCATTAAAACGTACTAATAAAAATATATGGTGAGTTAATAGAGACAATTATATACATAAAAGACAAACTGAAGCTCAAACTGAAGCACTGTGGTACTGTTTATGTGTCACATGTTCACTG
>JAPSES010003122.1:0-14739 GCA_029822895.1 Maxillicosta whitleyi
AACCTGCCACGGAAAGCTATCCACAACGGAGCTGTAAACAGGTATACGTCTGACAGCTAACTGCAGGCAGAAAAAACAAAAGTAAAGTGGTTAAAAACAAAATACATAAAGACAAAATACAATGCTAATAATAGGAAAACCATTCTTAGAAAACAAATCCCTTGTTTTACTGGGCTAGAGGCTGCATGATATGTGTGATACTGAATGTTGTCAGAACATGTTGTGCATCAAAAGACCAAGCACATACTCATGTCTACTCTACCTGTTAGTGTCGGACACGTCAAAGCTTTCGTTGGCGTTACTTGGCAGGAATTGCTAACACAGGTTAGCTCTGCTTTAACATTAGCATGATCTTAGAAAGCCACTTAACATTGTCATTGACTTTCAACACTAGAAAATGTTACCATATGTCACTTATGACAAAAGCACAAAGTAATCCTTCGACTGTTAAATGGCTCCTGCACTTTAATGTTTTATGACCCATATTCACCAACAAAGGCTGCCTTATGTTACCTAAGACTTAGCCACTAGCCTCCAACTTAGTTATCCAGTGGCATTATGCCTATATCTCTGTCCTATTTATCACAAACTCCTTATTCTCTGTATAATTTGTCGGCTAACCAGTACAAGAAAATTTGCTCATAAATGCGCAGGGCTACAGGCAGTTGCATACCACAGTAACTGAATAATAATTTCATGTAAAAGTTCATCCTCATCACGTTTCATTTCCTACATTTAATACTAAACTACATATGGTTCTGCATCATAAAAAATAAAATGTATTTATTACAGAAATGAGCGGGATAATGGTCGTGTCAACACAGATCTTCTTCCCCAAATGCATTTTGCGATGTGCATTTGCATGTGCATTTTTTAAGAAAAAGATACATTTACAAAATTTGATCACTCCATCCCAACATAAGCCTAATACATTGGTGTGCTTTGTCTGCTTATAATTTACTTATAATCTACACAAAGGGATTTGAATTTTGCCTTACAGCATGAAATGTTTATGTAAAATGCACCGAATTGGTTTAGATAAATCCAACAGAGGGTCACTGTTCTTTTTTTATCAGTGTGGGCACATATACTGTATAAAATATCACATAGATTACATTATTACATAATTTATAGCTACCAGGGTTGTATATATATATATATATATATATATATATATACACACACACACACACACACACATGTCCACAGGCTTTAACCTGGTTAACCGTAGTTTCTCCCCCCAATCACTTCTGCTGAAACTTGCAATTTCCCATTTTTCTGACATTTGCTGATATTCCTTCCATTCTTTTGCCACAGCTTGAGCACGCTCATAGCACACTGCATTCCAAGTATCCGGTGTTTTGAGTTTGTGTATCTGCCATAAACAAAAGCTATCACACTATACTTCTGATCAAAGTTATTAAATGTTTTTATACAATCAAAATGATTTGTGAATAACAATGCATTTGTTATTTGTGTATTTAATTTTTTAATGCCTGTGGACATCAAATTTAATGGTTTTTAATGTCATTCAAGGCCTTTTCATAAAATCTATTTAATGACTTAATGCTTTTTAATGACCCAAAGAAACCCCTGAATACTGCTCAGTGACAGTGATATGTAGATTAAAGTGGATCTGTTTCTTCTGTGTCTTTCAGCCTCTATCACCTCAATTAATTGTTCCAGTGTTGAAAAACTACAGCAACTGGGAAAAGAATGTAGTTTCATATTTTCCTTTCACAACATCATGTATGACAGTGCAGAGGTGATATTACATGAACTGATAGAGCACAGGGATACAGAAATGAGGCCAAATTCATACAGGCATGACAACAACAAATCCATCCCTGACTCTTCGCTTCTGCTTGATATAGATTTAAGACTGATAATCAAATACACACAGCCATGTCTGAAGATTTCATTCATATTGAGGCAAAAAACCTAAAAATGCTCATCATTTCTCCAACCAAGGAACACCAGAGAGAAAAAGAGATGCACAGCAACATAATAACACTCTAAAATTCTCCATTATTCCAGCTGAGACATCTGTTTCTGTAATGAAACCAACAAACAAACATGCATAATTCAACTAGCCAGCCGGTTCTGCATTGAGTGGAAATGAGGAAAAAAACAAGAGTCCAATAATTATTGCTGTGGAAAATGATGAAGTACCACACTTACACCTAAACGGCCTTATTTACACTCATTTGTTAGGAGCAATTCAGAAGGTGAAACACTTTGTGTGTATACTGTGTAGCATATAACAGAGAAAGATTCCTCTGCAGTACTATTGTCATTTTATATGAAAATACCAAACATTAGGTCGCAATAAAGAAAGTTTAGCCTAAATTACAACACTAACACTGAAAAAGAATTATGGTGATGCTGCAACATGAAATAAATCTGAGGAAAGCACACACACACACAACAACAAATCAAAAACAAGCACTTCCACAAGCTTTATTACAAACACATTTGCACAATCATAGTGTAGGCACAATGCAGAATACAGGCAGGTATGGACACAAACACATTTAATACGTTATACTGGAGTTCATCAGGCAACCTGCAGCTTCAAAAACCCACTACATGAGACAGAAATAGCTAAAGTAGCGACATTGGGAAAAAAAAACAAAAAACAAATAAAGAAGCAAGACTGAACAGTGATTGAAGGAGAAAAGAGCATCAGATGAGAAGAAAAATAAGAGCCAGACCCAAATAGAAAGATGAAAGAGAGAGGAAAGACAGCCAAAGTAGAAAAATAAAAGAATTACAATTAAAAACAAAGAGAGAGAAAGATGAATTATGCATTGGTGCGACTAGAGGGTAGGAGGAAACCAATCTAGAAGCAAAGAGATGCCAGACTGATACAGGCTCCACTTATCTCTACAGTGACCTTCTCTACCAGTCCGACTCCTCAGCTAAAACCAACTGTCTGACGGAGAAGGAGAGGGGAAAGGTGAGAGATGGTGGCTAAAAACATATCAGTAGCTGAGCTCACATTACCCTCACAAATGCATAAAATGTAAAGTGTGCGATAGAAAACTGGTAATGGAAACATCAAAGTGTCACAAAAACTGTCAAAGATCAAAAGAAAGTGTTTATCACGAGCTGGTTTTTGAGACATTTCCATATAGAAGTATAATACAAAAGTGTAATGGAAACACGTTTTGTGCATTTTCACACATCTGTGCACAGTGGTTTTGCTCAGGCCAAACGTCTGACCTATGACCCTGTACTCAGAACAGGTGGTTCTAGTTTGTTCAGACCAATAGACACTGGCTTTAGAGGAGGAACTGGCTCCAGAGGGTATGACAGGGTCTGGTGCCACCAGAGGTTCAATAATATCACACAGTTCATTAAACATTAATTGGATCAGTCAGACATTCTTGATCCACAACTTGCTGGTGAATTCCTGATGTACAGTTCTGTACATTCCCTTCTTTTGTTGAAGACAGTGTCACAACTGGTACTAGGGACATGAACCCAAATGGAGAGGACGACAGGAAACAGAGATACAGGAAAAACAGTTTATTGAACAAACAAAAATGAGACTTATTCTCAGGAAATCCAAGCAACGTGGTCAAAGGGCAGTCCGAGGTCTGTTTCTCCAGAAATCAGTCAGCGAGGCAAATGTACCAGTTGGGGAGGGGGCGGGCAAGAAGAGAAGCCCAAAATCCAGAAAGGCAAGTCAAGATGGGCTGAGGTACGGGCTGGGGTAGGCAGAGGCAAGGTCTCGAAGGTCCAAGTCAAAACACAGGTCATTCACCTTGGATTGGACTTGGAAAAACACTGGTAAGTTACACAGACAAAACTGGTTCAAACATGACATGACAGGACAGGGTTTAAATACACGAGGAGAGGGAGACAACAAGACACAGGTGCATCACATCACACAGGTGGAGAAAATCAGGCAACAGGAAGTAAAGATACACAACATGACACATGAGGGAGATTACAAAATAAAACAGGAAGGCAACATGACAAAACGCTAATGACAAGGGACAGACATGACAGACAGTCGCAGCAATAGTAATAGATGAACCACAACAGCACCAACACTGTGGAGGTTTGGCATCAAACTCATGTTTCGTAAAGGGCTAATATTTATGTAAACCCACTTTTATTAGTCTTTGGTTCATTTACTTGTGTATTTGAACCCTAATAGTTCATAAAGTTTACATTTGAACCCTCCAGGTACTGCAAAACTATTTTTATATTCATTTTGGCAAAAATCAAGTGGAGTTTTTCCAACCTGTTCCTTCTTAATTTGCTGCGTCTGTAACTCGTTATGTTATGACATTTGCAAATATAAGGTCAAGGCTTCAGATGATCATTTCTCTGAGTACGACATAATTGTTTATCAGCAGCAGCGGTTGTAATCCATACTGAAAATATGTCCAAATTGAGCCGATTACCTAAAATATTCAGTTGTTGGTTGTACTAACAAACACAAGTGGTTGAACGGGACAGAGAACCACCGACAACTATCCGGAGGCGGTGGCTCATTTGCATTTAAAGAGCCAGTGCTCAAACTGAGCTGCATAATTCCATTTATAAAAGCAAAATATCATTCCTTTAAATGAGAGTAAAATTTCAACATGTTGCGAGACAGGACTTGACTAGAATCACGCTTCAGAAGCCAAACACTCTTCAATGGAAACACCTACAAGTACTTTATTGAAAATGTAGAAATACTGCTTTTATTTAGCAGAAAACTGTAATGGAAACCCAGCTAGTAAGAGAGATGAAAATAGAGAAAAGGTGGAAGTCAAATGAATAACATAAACCGTGAACCAAAAGAAGGGGCAGTGTAGACACATAAATAAAGGCCAGGGTGAGAGAGGGAAGACTGAGGGAGAGTCTGAAAAACTAGGCTTTCAAGGATGTGAAAGAGGTTAAAAAAGTGAAGGGGCACAAGACAGGGATGAAGAAATGGGATGCCGGAGGGAACACCTTGACTTTGACTGCAGAGGTGAGAGGAGATGATGAAGTTGATTGCTATCTTTCTTTGGCTTAAGATGGAGTGTCCACTTGCTCTGCTGTGACCTGCACATACACGACACAGCAGACATTCTGCAGAAAAAGAAAAAGTACATATAGTCCTACTGAACTGCTTACAGGACCATTGATAATTGAAATTCCATTTATATATATGTTTATATGCAGCTGTTTTTGCAGAGTCCATGCAAGATTTTACAAACTTTTTCCACAGTGATACGTTTGCTCAGCAGTGCAAACACAGCATCACTCTTCCATTCCTTCAACCATCTTTTATGTGACATTTCTCATCCTCAAAAACCTGTTCATGTCCATCTCTTTCAGTAAATAGGTGTACTTCTTTCTAAGCAGAGATGCTAGCTGGTCATTATCTTTGTCACGTGTTCACTAGTTGGTTGTACACATAGCTTGGCTTAATCATGAAAGAGGCCTTGCTGTGCATATTTATGTTTCACTGTGATCAAAGAATGATTCTAAAACCTATAATTATAGCAGAATATTTCACATCATAAAGACAAAATGCTTGAATGATAATGATATTAAAGGAGTTATATGAGGTATTAGGATTCCAGACTTGCACCATCAGGGAGGAGTTGCATGTCAGAACAGACCTATACCTACTAAAAGCACCCGTGTCTTATCTCATATTCACAGACTGTATTACTCACTGACCTCACACATATCTTTGTAATTGTATCATAAAGTTTTTTTTCTTGAAAAAACAACAACCTCCTAGCCAGTTATTTTGACAGTTGGTCAATACAACATGTTCCTATAATCTTCACCCAGGTTACTTCATCGGCTGATAGTTTACAATATAGCGCTGTTAGCTTATGCCGCGTTTCCACTACATGGTACCGGCTCTACTCTACTCGACACGGCTCTTTCCATTTCTGAAAAAGGACCTGGAATCTGGGACCCGATACTAGTTTTTTAGTACCACCTCCACCAAGGTTCCAAAATGTTGGGACCGACACCAAGATGTGACATCATGACACTGCAGACCACTGATTGGTCAGACAGTTTTCTCTGTGATCCGCCGATTTACAAAAATCAGATGTGGAAGTAGACAGTGAATAGTGATACATGCATCCACATGATGACAGAACAAAACTACACCATGGTCGGTCACGTAGATTCAGTCTTTGGTGGCGGATGTAAAAACTCAGATGAGAAAACATGCAACGAATGAGTTTTCAGCAAGTTTTAGCAGACGACACAGAAGTAATGTGCTGCATCGGAGTAACGAGTTGAGCTGATTCCCCGTAAATGGAAACGCAGCACAGGAATACCGAGCAGAGTCGAATCGAGTAGAGCCGGTACCATGTAGTGGAAACGGGGCATTAGCCCTGTTTGTGGACAGAAAACAGCCACAGTAAAACTACAAATCACTAATGACACCTCACCTCTTTTCATAGCACTTGGGTTGTCAGAACAAGGTCAGAACTGTGACATTTTAATGTGTCCCATGGTGGATGAATGAACAGAAAAGTAACTTAAAAACACAATAACTTCCTAATGAAACGCATATGTGTAGAAAAAACCCTGTGATTTCATGATCAAATTCCATTCTTTTCATTTGTCCAGTGGTGAAAACAACAACAGTGATTCTGGCTTTTGTCACTGACACTTTGTTGATTCTAAATGTTGTTTCTTAGTGGTTCTCATCCCATCTCATCATTTTTTTATGCTTTGGTGAAAGTCCCTGTTTCCTCATGACCCTGTGGTCCAGCAGAGTGACCCACTACTGCTTCTAGTGGTCACATAGAGGACAGCTGTGGCTCAGTTAGTAGAGTGGGTCGTCCAGTGACTGAAAGGTTAGCAGTATGAATCCTGCCTCTTACTGTCCACATGTTGTCCTTGGGCAAGACACTGAATCCTAAATTGCAGCCAATAGTAGGACCTGGCAGCCGCCTACTGGTGTATAAGTGTGTGTGTGCTTTGGACACCATGAAAGTGTGGGAAAACACTATATAGGTACCAACCATTTACCACAAATCTAAACATAAATCACTCTGAATAGATTCTCTAAAATCACTGACATAACTTAAGGACTCTTTGCCTTAAACACTGTAATAGTATGTTTTGGTAGTATTTGAATAGTTTACAGTACATGTACTGCATATAGCTCCTTTAAGCATAGTGATATATAGACCACCAGTATTATTATTATAACTTATTATAACTATAGCTCATTGAGATTAAAAATAGTTTTTCAAGAGTGTCCTGACCATAAAATAGAAATCACAGCCATATATCCACTCTAAAAATATACATAAAAAAGTACAAAAAAATGCATAGACACATAAAACAGTAAAAGTCAGTACTAAAACCATACATAAAACACTAAATAAGAACATACATCACCATAAAACATCACCGTCATTTTTAAAAGGTACTTAAAGTATAACAATATTCCTTTGAAGTATCTCTTTTTAAATAATAATAATCATTTGGATTTAACTGAGTAAATATATGTGCTTCTCCCACTGAATAATTACTGCATCAGTTTGAGAGGCAGAGGTTAGACAGACAATGGGTGCACTGTTATGATCTGGGGTTTGTTTCAGTCATTCTGTTCTCCGTTCAACAGTGTTATATGCTCAGTGAAGTATTGAAAGGAACGTTTTGCTATTGCATTTACTTAATGAAACAATGCCACAGTGAAAGTATGCTGCGCTCAAGGCTAAAGTCAGTCCAATGAAATATTAAACCATTGAACTTTATTTTTCCGGGCTGCGTACTATTAACATGCACCTATTCAATATGTACATTTGATCTTTTGTGTTTATGTGTTGTTTTGTTTTTGTCTGTCTAACCAGGTAGTTGGTAAATACTTTACATCTGACATGTCTGGAATATAACAGTGGACCTTCATGTCTCTGTGCTGCCGTTGACCCAGACATTGATTACTAATGTCCTTATAATTTAATGAAACTCCAGTGGAGGATTCACAGATGAGGGATACCCAAGGGACTCCATCTATTACTGGAAAGAGACAAGAGATGATGCTGCCTCTGACCTCAAACCTTTCACCTACATGTAGGTAACGTCCCAAATAAACCCTGTTGTCGGCAATCTACTCAAACTGCCAAACAGACAGATGAGTAATCACTTTTTTTTTTCTCAATTTCCCCAGAAAACAGTTTGATCACACATTCAGCTGGACATCTTTTAAAGCAAAACTTCACAGTGTCACTCACTGTGCAACAGTCGCTGACTCAGAGAGACAGATAGACAGCCAGTCAGATTTACATGTAGTCAATCACTCTGTCAACAAAGCAACAGTCAATCAGTTTGTCACCCCGTTAGAAAACTAGCCAGTCATCCAGTCGTCTACAAATCAGGCAGTCACCCAGTCAAATGACAGGCAAATAGTCAGCAAACTACTCAGCTGTTCAGTCAGACTGTCAGATTTGTCACAACAGAGCCCTTCTGAGCGACATAGTAAGAAAGCAATTTGCCAGTGCCAATCACGTCAACACAGAGCTCTGAAGAATGGATTGAATTTGTCAACATGTTTGAATGGAATGAAGGAGGGAAAAAAAAACATAGCTGCGTGAGAGACACAAATCACCACCTCCGTCTGACACAAAAACAGACGAGACAGGAGGGGACGCAGAAAAATGTACGAGTCAAAACATCAGTGATGGGCAAATGATTGAATATACATATAAACACATTAACAAAAACATCCACAAACAAATAAAAATAAAAAGTCTCTCAAAGTCTCTCACAAAGAACATGTAAACCAGAACACACGGTAGCTTTACACAGACATATGCAGCACACGTGTCAGTTAAATGAATGAGATGTGATGGGCAAAGGCACCATCACCGTCATGTTGGAGAGCAAATTGTTTGGTTTTTGCAGGTTGTAAATACATTTTAGGGCGACACATGTAGCTTACACTTTGGCTTACACTGACAAATTCATACACAAAGGCAAAAAGGCTTTGACAAGAATTTCAAAAGATATAACATCCAAATTCCCAGGGCAGGAAGCCAATTATTTACCTCATACAAAATAGTCATTGCAGGCTGTTAACTCTCACAAACAGAAGTCTAACCTGTCAGTGTCACTCCAGATGAATTTATGCTCTTTCAGCAGCTTTCAAAGATGGAGAAAAGGAGATGTTGCCTCATGAGACTCTCAGACAAAATAGTGTCGATTTTCAACCACATCTAAACACATCCACACATTGCTGTGGTTTCTTATCTTCTCCCTTTTGAGACACAGCCTTTCTACTACATGTCTGTCTTGTACATCTTTTGTTGCCTGTTCAGTTGGAAAATCTACTGTTTGTTTCAAAGTGTAACTTAAACCCTTGTTTGTTTGTTTTTTTCCCCTTTTCCAGACACTAGTGTTTTCTGAAATGGTGTAGTGTACTGGATTATTTTATGTGGTATTGATATTCCTGTGGGATGTTGTATACCAGAACTCACTTATGACTTCCAAAACCACCGTTGACTCAATGTCATGTATCCACAGACTGTAAAGCTCATTGTTTTACACACATCTGTATTATGGTATCCGCACGTTTTATTCTCCAAAAAACAAAACAAAACAAAAAACAAACCAACTCACAGCTGGTTATTTTGACAGCTGGTCAAAACGACACAGTCTGTTCATTTGCAGTTGCTTTCAGCTGATAATTCATGTTGAAGTTCTGTTTTTATACAGAAAACGATCACAGTAAAATCACAAACCACCTCTGTTTTCTACACAGTTTGTGTTTTCTAAATCTGAAATAAAGATCTGTTTGGAATTGTCCAAACAAGGTCAACAACAGTCACATTTTAGTCAACATTGAATCAACAAACAGTAGACAACAACAAACAACAACACCAAAACTTTAACACCTCATAATGACTCTCACTCATGTAGTAGAAAAGTTGCCATTTCAACATTGAACTCCGTTGTTTTCATTTAGTGTCAGCTTTAGTTTCAAGCTTTTATTATTTTATCACTTTCTTTGACTCTAAAATGTGTTTGTGTTACTAGTGGTTCATCCCATCTTGTCACTTTCTGAAGGCCTCATCGTGTTAGTTGCAAACAAAGCTGCAGTCAAACACAATGGCATCTTTGGCACAACTTCAGTGCCTTTTATTCTAAACATTTTAATCACAATTTTAGCTATTTTTTTTTTTTTTTTTTTTAAATATTCAAATGTACAAATACTGCATAGAGGTCCTTTTAAAGTTATTCATTTATTCCTGACTTGGAACTGTTGGTGCTCATACATACATGAGTCAGTTTTGTCAATGAGCCTGTTTCCATGCACACTAATACTCTGGTCTTTATCCAGTTACTGTAGTTATTTGATTAAAAACCTCATGTAAACACCATATTCTGATATGCTTTATTAAATAACTTATCTGACTATGAGAAACTGGATGACCACATCTGGATTTCTCCTCAATTCTCCAATGTCTTCCTGCATGTACGCAAGTATGTATTTCATTCCTTATCATGTGTAAACATAATTAACTTTGTAGAAAACGGAAGTTACGAAGGCAAACATGAGTGGAAGACAATTACAGGAAGTTTGAGTCTACCAAAACTGTACGTACAAAGAAATCTGATAATGGACTGAAGCATCTAAACTAGGGTTTTCCGCATTACTGCATTTTCTTAAGTGCATGTAAACATGTCAGATCTGATTATGATAATTTTGTGATTACTCCCAGTTATCTGATTTTACAGTCATGTAAACAGGTTTTGTCGTCTTTTTATGTCCTGTTATTCCCCACCTGTCCAGCAGTTGTCACTGTCATACCTCAGCTCCATTTTCAAGCTCTTCCTTTGTCCTCTTTCTTTTGGTGCTTGTGTGTCTGCTCTCTGCTATTTCCTTTGGTACTGTTTAAACAGAGCTACTTCACTGAGTAAAACAGTCCAGAAATTCAACTAGTTCCTTCAGTTACACATTCATCTCCATACACAACCAGTGGTAACAAATGAAGACAAAGATGGACAAGTTTAGTTCTGGGCTGGTTTGGTAAGTGCTATACTTATTTATTAATACTTGAGGGAACTTGGTGGACCTAAAAATGTGCTAATTTGTGTGCTATCATTTAATGTAAGCATCAATAACAGGCAGAAGGTTTACAACTGTACTCTGTATACACCAGATATGGTTAAAATGTCTCTGTTTCTCATTATGTGGGGATTTAACAAACATACTGAACCCTCAGCTGACTGAGATCAAGTGAAATGCTCCTCTTTGAATTGACTGATATAAATGTGTGTTTTTGGTTTTTGTTTTATTTGTCAGTGAATTTGTAGCCCTGTTGAGTGAAAAACAGTTGAAAAGAACAGAAACAGGCTTTTGTGATAGGCCATGTGATCTAGTATCTACGTAGCCATATTTTTGGTCTCTTCTTTTCTCACTTATTCTATTGTAGAGATGTAACGATATATGAACATTTCACGTCATGGTTATTGTGACCAAAATTATGATGGTTATCATTATTATTGTGGGATTGTTGAAATGTGCTCAAAATGTTCAAAAAGTACATGTACACACACTGAAATAATCTGACCAAATTTACAAATAAAATGATATACAGAGTATATTCTGTTGGCAGTAACATTAAAATATTAACATGTAACCCTCAAACATACAAATGTGCGTTAAAGATGGCGCCTTATGACCATAAGAGGTAACTGCAGTTTGTGCAAATTGGAGATAAAATACTTTTCGTAACATTCAGTGCTCATGTCTGACATCTAGTCTTACAGATATAAGAACTGGTACAGACAGGACACTTGCACTCTTTGGTGTGCCTTAGATAGAAATCAAATGTCCATACACTAACATATTAAACAAAGTAATGTGGACGGACGAACAATTCAACCACATGTAAATAAATCTGTAGTGCAGGTGTTTAGTGCAACACAAACTATACACAAATCAAATGAATTTCTGCAGCGCTGTCTGTGCTGGTGCCTTCTGCCATGTTTTCAGAGGCCAAACATTGTAAACTGCCCATGCAGGCCTGGAGTGCTGCTGCTTCTCCTGGAAATTAGCAGTATCACTGTGAGTTTTTCAAAGTGCGGTAATCAAACACAGTTTTAATGATAATGATAATTTGAATTTGAAATGGTAATGCTAACTGTCTGAAATGTTACCATGGTTATCATTATACTGGTAATCGTTCCATCCCTATTCTCTTGCTTATTATGTTATTTTCCATTTTTCTTCTTTCATCACGGCTTCCCTCTCCATTTCCTTTTCATCATTTTTCTCAATATCTATGGAGTTGCACCAACTTCTCTCATTATCTTCTCATCTTTCTCAATCTGTCTCCTTTTACTTTGGCTGCAGTCCTTTTGGCCTTCTCGCTCTGTGATCACTGATCCCTCTGTGCTGAAGCTATACTTTACCTTCTAGAGTTTGACAAAAAAAAACTCACACTGCTCAGAATAAAGCTAGCAGGAGCTTGAACTACTTCAAAAGCTTTTCTGGAGTGGTTTAATATAATTTTATATAAAATGTGCTCTAAATCATATGAAACCAATATGCAGTAAAGTCTAGTATATGTCTGGGTTAGTGTCTGTGCCTAAGTTTGTTGCTTTTGGTGAGAGGATGATAGCTCAGTGCATGGGCAGGATCAATGTGGGAGGTTGAATCTTGTCTATACATATGCATCTGTGTATTTGCAGATGGATTGTGGTCGAAGGCTGTAGTAGTCTGACAGGAAAGGGTTGAATGATGAATGAGTGGTCAAAATGCTCCCAGCACACACCTACACCTTGCTGGCCTTTAACATTGCCTATATAATTCAGCACACTAATGCTAATGTGTGAAAGGACTGTAGTAGAGTGACATGTCGACAACACATATTTGACTTCTTATATTTAATCTGAACAAATAAAAGAAAGAGAGAATTTACTTGAAAGCAATATTTGTGTCTGTTTCTTCACATTCTTTCATTGGACTGGACATGGAACTGTGCAGTTGCTATGTTACTGAGAGTGAAAGACGAGCAGATAGTCGAGAAAAAAATATTAAAACAAAAAAAAAGTGTGAAGCAAAAGTTGAGTTTAGACGTGGGTCACAAGACTGCAAGGAAGAAAGTACAAAAGACAGCAGATAAGAAAAGGAGAGAATATGAGAAACAAAGAAGGATGATCCAGGGCTCTTTCTTAACCCCCCCACAACCAGCACATAAAGACACTTTGCACTTCGTCACTTTGTTAATCCCCCAACAATAACCCACAAGCAGATGCACACATAAGCGGTCCCTACGTCTGGATGAATAACCCAATGGGCTGGATCTGCAGCGAACTTTCATTCCTCTCAAACATTAGTTACTGCATTGCAGAGGTGGTTATGAGAAAGAAATCTTGGAAGAAGAACATTTTTTTGCATACGAAAGTTATTTTCTTGAGATAAGTTATGTAGAAACAGAAATGCAAGCGTGGTAGAGCCTTGACAGGCACAGATTGCCAGGGTCAGATTCTGAGGCAGTGAAATATAAAGACAACTTTCAAAAGGGAAAAAGAGGGAGATGCATAAAGACAGAAAACAGAGAGAGTGGGCGTTAAAAAGTGAAAAGATGAGCAAAAGAGGGAAGGGTGTCAGGAACACAGAGCTATAATTATAATAATTGTCAACCTAAACTATTTATGTGACTACAGGCAAGGTTTTAGAAAAAAAGATCGTCTCACCAAGGCAGATGAAGAGGGGGAGAAGCTGTCATGGCTACACATGTTTTATAATTTATAATGCAATGCAGTTCGGTTCTTTAGGGCGTTTCCACACCTGACTTTTGTTCTGATTTGGTGACTAATGTCTTTTAATGTTACAGTGTTGCACATCACCTTGTTTCAGGTAGTGTTCACACTGCTCCGCCCCCAACACCACGCCCATGGAGTCAGGTGGAGCCTGCTGTCTGTTTACATCTGGTAGTAGCACTTTTTCAACAGAGCCGCTCTGCTTTATGGTACTGTTTACGCAGCATATCATACTTAGATTTGGGGCACGGTTGTAGGCGGTGCCACCTTAAACAAGTGTCCTACCCCCTTAAATTAAAGTTTTCAAAGGTAGGGAAAAAGAAAATGTGCTGCACAACAGTGTTACAACAGAATTAGTAAAGTGTAAGTTTCACTTTGTATGGTCGTATGATCTGTGCGTATTCATTGTGAGGTATGTACGGTACAAATGCTCCGCTGTATAATCCCCCCACCGGCATGTGCCCCCTTCACATTCCTGATTGCCACCTCATATATGACTCACTAGTTGTCTACTTCTATCACTGTGATCGTGTTCAGACTGTAAACAAACCACTCCTCAGAACAAATGCAACGAGCTGAGACCACCTGGTCCAAGCGGTCTCAGCTCCAGTGTTTTGTTCCACAGTGCGATTATTGCTTTCACATAAGCCCAATCAAACTGAGCCAAACATTTGTTTCAGAACAACGGCGCCAATCATTTCAGGTGTCAAAACACCCTTTTTGTCAAATTACAGAAGAATTACTTATGGTTGGTGAATCATCATTATGTGTGAATTACTTTGATAATGCTGAATACTAACAGAGCCAGGTGAAACAGTGTGGATGTGCACACTGTCTCTGCTGGAACATCACAAAAAAAACCGTTTGCAGACTGAGTATCCAAGTTCATGTCCCCACCTTGGACCCCAAAAGTCCACTTAATGGGGCCCTATTATGCCTTCATATACTCCAGTTAGAACTGTTCTATGGACTATACAAAACATGTTCATGAAGTTCCCT
>JAPSES010003156.1:0-14739 GCA_029822895.1 Maxillicosta whitleyi
TTCAACAATAGGTATATTATGTATCTAAATTAATTACAATGCACATAAAGTCTAAATCAACACAAATACACACTAATTTACTAATATGCAGCTATTTATTTATTGCTTGTGTAGTTAAACTGTCTCACCTACTACATATCTTCACACTTACTCCCTCTTTTTGCCTGTATTTTTAACCTCCAGTATGAACTGTTTAACAAGTCATCTGTCCATCTGTTTCTTCCTCATTATTTCATTTCTGAACCATAGATAGAAGATATTGTGCTATTTTGTCAATTGTCCATCCACCGTGCTGTTTGTCATCATTTCATTTCCAGAGCAAAATTAGAAAACCATTCAGTATTTTTCCAGTAAAGTGCACTACAAAATACTCTTCTCCTCTGCCAACAAAAGGCAAACTCAGCAAAACTAAGCTAACATTAGTAAGAAATACCACTTCTGGATTTTGTGGTGGCTGGAGGATAAGTTCTACTCTCATGGCTTTAGTTTCATAAGCTGTTGTCTTTATTTATTGAGGGCTTTCAGAGCTCTTCCACTATTTAAGCAGTGATCTGTTTCTTAATCTTCTTAAGGTTTGATCTGTGAAACATAAAGTATTTTCTGATCAAAATAAGACTTCATTACTTCAGTATCTGGTCTGCAGAATACAATACGATATGATGATAAGTTTTCCTCTTTTTATATGTAACACATAAACACAAATATATAGTAATGAAATGAATGAACTTATATTTCATGTTTTAGTTTGAACTTAAACGTACGGAAAATATAATAATCGTAGTAATTAAAAGAATTATATTTAGATTTTTTAAATGTAATTCATTTTCAAACATTTCCCTGTGCTCTACATAAACTGTAAATGTTCTGTAAGGGTCTGAATTCTTCATTAATTCAACTCCACAGGTCCATCTTCAACCCTATTTCTGAGTAATGACACCAGAAAGGTGGTTTGGAGCGCTGACCCTTTAAATGCACATGACCCACTTCAGGCTCCGCCCCCTTCAGGCTGTTGGTTGTGCTGCTCTGTCCCATTTATCCAGCAAATGAACATTTTAGGTAATCAGCTGAGACGTTAGGGCATACTTTCAGTTTCTACTACAACCGCTGCCCCTGCTCGTACTCTGAGAAATGTTCGTCACAAGTCTTGACCTTATATGGGCAAATGTTATGACATAACTAGTTATAGATGTAACAAATTAAGCAGGAATTAAAACAGGTTATAGAAATCCACTTGATTTTTGCCAAAATGAATATAAAGATGCAGCAGCTGGAGGGTACAAATTGAAACTGTATGAACTATTAGGGTCCAAACACACAAATAAATGAACCAAAGACTAATAAAGTGAATTTAACAAAATTAAAGTAAATGTGTGGTAGCTTATGAACAAATATGAAGTTACTGAGTAGATCTGTTTTTTACTGAACGGTCATTGGTGTTTTTTGGTTTTTTTTTAATAAATAGTTAATGAACTTAAACACAGGTTACATCTGACTTGTGAATAATCCGAGCACCATAGTAGTGTTAATTCTTTCTAAATCCAGCCCATGATGGTGAAACAGTCGTTCTTATGTAATAAGAGAACGACTAGGCGACAGAATTGCTCAGCAGAGCATAAGTAAACTCTGTCTGTCCTCTGTTGCTCCATCCTGTGATGTTATTTGTGCAGTAAACTACACCTGCCTACACGTTGTTTTGTTGTTACTTGACTTTTCCGTGTAATCCTTGTGATGCTACAGCTGCTGTAATTTCCCCAGAGTCCATGTGCCGTCAGGTCGGTGGTTTGTCTGCTGCTTCCTCGTTCCCTGCTACTAATTCTTTTTGTTGAGTCAGCCCTCACTGCCTCTCAGACAGATCTCTCTTTGTGTATTCCCTGCTGTTTCCTAGCATGGCTTTGGTTTGTTAAACTGTACTCTTGGCAAACAGTTTGTGACCACGCTGAACTTTGCTGCCCTACTGTGGAAAAGGCCGCTCGCTCTCAGTTAAACGTGGGTGAGTCAGAAAGACGGATTAGAGAGTGCTGTGAAGCGACAAGTGAGAGCAAGGGGAAGGGTGAAGAAAAACGACAGTGTGACATTCATATGGAGAGGATTAAGACGAAATGGTTGCTGTAAGCCGCTTGTTATTTGATCTGACAGAAACTCGCTGCTACACTGCAAGTTTCATGCTTACTTCCCTTTTAAAATGCCTTCACTTCCTCTGAACCAGAGGCAAAAACAAACACAAAGAAGTGACGCGGTGACCATTTTTAAGTCTCTATATTTGACTCAAAATGGAAACAACAGTTTTAAAAGAATTGACCCACTTTAGAATGAAACAGACACTACTTGAAACTTGCCTGATAATGTTCTCTGTAACTCGCAAATGATCTACTGGTGTGAAATACAAGGGTAAAAATGGTCTTTAATCACTAACGTATTGCGTCCATTATTAAATTATTGTATACAAAAATAATAGAACCATATGTTAATTGTAGCCTAAAAGCAAAATAGATTTTCATTCTTGCCCATTTTAAGATCACAGGGAGATCAAACCTTCCAAATAGTAACACCTAGGTTATAGTATTCACTCCTGCTCTTACATTAAATTACTAATATTTTGCTTTTTTTAATGGAATTATACATTTTCAAACATGTCCCTGTGGTCTACATAAACTCTAAATATTCTGCTTGGGTCTGAATTCTTCATTAATTCAACTCCACAGGTCCATCTTCAACCTTATTTCTGAGTAATGACACCAGAAAGGTAATTTTGAGCGCTGGCCCTTTAAATGCACATGAGCCACTTCATGTCCCGCCCCCCTCCACAGCCAACAACTAAACATTTTAAGTAATTAACTCGAAGTTTGTACATATTTTCAGTTTTTATTACAACCACTGCTACTGATAAACAATTATGTCAAACTCTGAGAAATGTTTGTCACAAGTCTTGACCTTATATGGACAAATGTTGTGATGTAACTAGTTATAGATGAAACAAATTAAGCAGGAATTTAAACAGGTTGTAGAAATTCCACTTCATTTATGCCAAAAATTATTATAAGGATAGTTTTGCAGCAGCGGGAAGGTTCAAATTCAAACTTTATGAACTATTAGGGTCCAAATACACAAATAAATGAACCAAAGACTAATAAGGGTTTAGATAAATATGAGACTTTTTAATATTTCAAAATCTCAAAAGCAGTGGGAACCAGAATGCACTTACAACCAAAGCCACCAACGAATCAACACTATGTATCATTCAAGCTCATTTTTACACACACATCTGTGTCATGGTATTATCAGATTTTCTCCTTAAACTAAAATAAGATTTTATGTTACAATAATGGTTGTCAAAAGATTATTTTTCTTAATCGCAACTAATCTCAGAAATTTCATAGTTAATCACGATTAATCTTGATTTACTTTGCATGTGTAAAATTGATATTTTGCAGGAAGACCGTTCGAATCTAAAGTTAAACCCACAATGCAAAGTATTTCTGACCATTGTGTCTTAAATCGGACAAAGGCAGAATTTACCTTTTGGGCTTTTTTTTATTTTCAAAAAGAGTGTAGAGAAAAGAAAACAAGTATTAAGAGTGAATGACTGGCTACTTTGAGAAATTGTAAATAAATGAACATAAGAAAGCTTCTGCTCGAGCTGCGTACAGATGCGTAGAAGGAACAAAAGACTAACAAACTCGAAATAGTGCATTTAACCGACAATGAGTTTAATTAATACAACCAGAGGAGCTGCATGTGGATGGGAGTAGTGTGGAAAATGCTGGCAAACTGATCGCGATTAAAAAAATATTCGCGATCACAATTTACATTAATCTAATCGCATTAATATTCCCAGCCCTAATTAAAATCTTTACATGCTGTGCAGGGTATAGTTTACTTTATGTATTTTATGTTTTTGATAGAAAACAGTCAGTAAAACCACAAATCACCTGTTTTTTGTACAGTTTGAATTTATCAGTAGCTGCACTAAAGATATGTTTGGACGGTCACAGTTTATTCTGCACCATGGATCAACAAACAAAGAACCTAACAAATATAACGTATGTTCTGTGTTTGTGTCAGTGAGCACATGCAGCTGTAGATATAGGTTAAATGATGCCCCTTTAATTAAACACTAAATAAGAGTCAACACTGAACCTCCCTCTGTGTTTGGAGTCATAGACGGTGGAACTCTTCCTTTCATCTTTAGCTGCACTAAATCATCTGTTTGTGGTTGAGACTCTCTGACCACCTGTTGCTTTCACCTTGATGATCTTCAGTTGCTTTGACGTCACCCCCCCTCCCCCTCCCCCTCCCCCAACCAGTGTTACCTCCTCTGTCTAATTCCATCTCCTCCGTTTCCCTTTACACTTCATGATCGCACACTATATACACTTGATTCATACTCTTCTAAAACCTGATCTAACTTTTTATATGTGACTTAACCTGTCATTTACGGCCGGAGTTTGTTTATTTATTTATTTAAATTCAGTTCAGTTCAATCCGGTTCATTTCATTTTCCTTGAATAACGAATTCAAATATGAAACAATAAATGAAATGTACTTTACATAACTACATTCACCTATAATACTGCAGTGATTTAGAAACATACTGTATATTTTATACAGTGTACACATAAGCTCTACAACTTTATTTGTAGTAGTTAACAGTATAAACAGTAAATATTATGCACTTTTGTAACATTCTGCAGTATATTTTGTGTACACTGTTTTCAGTTCTAAGCATTACATCCATTAAACACTTTTTTTGTTTCCTTGAACTATAAAACTAAACTATTTAAAAAACGACTAAAAATAAAAGATAATGCTTAATTCCATCTCCACCCAGCAGCTAAACATATATCAGAATCTGCATATTTATATCAGCCCATATTGATAAATGTCCATAAAAGTGGAAATATTGTTTCTTGACACTAACAAGTTTTGGTTCTGAGCGAACATCAAATAAATATTCTGTGTTTTTAAGTTGTTCATAAAAACACACACCTGTAGTCGCTGACTTTGTGCTTATTTTTGCCCAACTCTTATGTAACTGTAATCTGATTTCTTACTCAAGGAGATGAAAACAACATAAGGCAAATGCATAAGGTCAGATCATGACAAAGACTCAACAAACAGCAGAAAACTCTGATTAGAAATGATAAACAAAACACTGGAACATTTGTTATAGTTTAAAACATAACAAAATAAACAAAAAACACAATAAATAACCCTAAAACAGTCATGGTCTTTTTTTTTTTTTTTTTTTTTTTTTGGTGCCATGGGTTAATGTCCGTCCTAAATAAAAAGCTGTGTGTTGTTTTATTTCTGGTGTTTCTCAGCTCGGTGCCTTTGCTGCCCTGCTGCGTTAACCCGGTTAATCAGGTTCAGAGTGGGGGGATTAGCCTTGTGTGCTTTAGTGAGGTTCATCCAGCCTCTTTAGCGCCGCTCTGTAGACGGTGGACCAGCGCCGGGGGTGAAGGAGCAGTCACTCTCATGACATGTGGCGGCGTCCAGATCATGCCAGTGCCTGTGGGTGTGTTTACGACACCACTCAGAGCCGCTGCAGCGATGAGACGCATGCATAGGTGGATGTGAAGTGTTGACACGTTGGGGTGTTTGCGCCAAGGAAAAGGTGATAAAACAACGACCACAATATAATTTATATGTTATATTGTGATCATTTTATTTAAAATTATTATTTTGTTAACGTTACATAAAAAAATACACCATTATTTTTTGATTTTACTTATATTTAATGATCGAACTGGGATGTTGAGTGTGGAGTTTGACTGATATGGGGTTTTCTAATACTGATCAGATTTGGTCAGGTAATGGCCAATATCTACAGCTGATTTTTGAGGCTTTTTTTTTTTTTTTTTTTTAAAGTATATTGACCTTAAAATACAATTGAAACACTCAGATAGTAAGATTCTTTCTGCTTTTCCCTTCAGGGGTCACATTCACATGTTGATTTGGCGCAGGTTTTTACATCAGATGCCCTTCCTGACACAACCCTCTGTATTTATTATTATTATTATTTTTTGGGGGGGGGACCAGCACAATGAGACACTGCCCCCTTGTGGCTACAGGTATAGGTGTGTATAGCATAAAAGGACCTTACCTAAGGGCCCACCTCGAACTGGCCATCTTCAAATACATGAAATTATTAATACACATACCCATAGTGCTGTTACTACTGATCAAATATTACCTTTCAAAAAAAACATTTGAGGCCGATGGATGACATTAAAAAAAAATATATATTTCGAGGGTGTTTTAGATTATTTTCACATTGTTAAATAAGACCACAGATTGTGCTTGTCAACACAAATGAACATTAAATCATGTAATCAGGGAATGCAGGTGCGTTTTGTCTTGTTTTGTCTCATTATATCTTGTTTACAATGTAACAGAAGCAAGAGACACTAATACTTGTGCTTTATCTCATGTTATTTTCACTTTTGTTTTTCTTTAATCTGTTTTGTTTTTATCACATTGTGTGTGTTTTTTTAAATAATCTAAAAATATTTGTTTGTTTTTTTCAACTTGGACTAGCCAATTAGTAAATTAACCTTGAATGAAATACTGATTTGACCTTTATTGTGTTAATATGAACATGTTTTGACCTGATAACATATCTCCCAGCCCGTACACTGACCTCTGACTAAACAAACATCAGTCCACACAGAAATAGTCAAACACTGCAGAGTCTGATTCTCCTTTTTTTGACGGTACAGTTGTAAGTTTGAACTAAAACCAGTCGTGTTTCCACTGTTTTGTCTGTGTCTGTGAATAATCAACAAGGCGCCTCATTGAAGCAGTAAGTACTTTTAGTCTGGGAGTATTTTGGCAGAGTTAAGCCCCGTCCTGTCACTTAACATTACACTGACATCCTCCAAACGCCTCACAGACTGACAGTCAAAACACAGATGACACGACGCCTTAAATCTGTGTTTATTTGTTCACATTTAGGCAAATGTCAATAAGAGAAGATCCCATAGTTCCCATTCTGTACAGATTTATTTACCCAGTCTGGCCTTTCATTCTGTGTATGACAGTTTTGTCTTTTTAAGGTCATTGTATTCACAATACAGTTTTGTTTTTGTTTTGTTTTTTACACTTTTAAGGACCTTATTATGATCTTATGATTCTATTAGTTGTTTTTTTTTTTTAATTGTGAACTAAATGAGTTTTTAATTTATTTGTGTGTAATTTGGTGTTTTTCGAAACATAATTGACTGCAAAATAATTTTATCTACTATTTGACCAAGTATAAACATGTTTTTTTTTTAAATAATTCCCAACAATATTTGTTCCCTTCCTAATCTTTACATTGATATTATTTTATGTTTTACCTATTATTCTTAAAGCTTCATATTTGTCATATATATATATATATATATATATATATCTTGCCTTATATAAAACTCAGTTACAGGTGAAGTTTACTACACTGTCGCCCAAAACATTTTATTAAAATATACCTTTTCTCATAAAATTATTGTGATTTATTCTTAACAGATAAAGTATAACTGGGACTTTATAGGAAATGGTGTATAAGAAATAACATGTATAAACATCTCATACTTGTCATGTAATGTGGTATTGGTTAAGTACAAAGTTCACGTTTACTTTTATCCATTCAACTATATAATCCTGCTGTTTTAGTTATTGTCAAATCTTCTGCATTGCATGTGTGTATCTTCATTTTCAGCAAAACTTAAATGTGGTTAAGTGACAGGAAGACATCATTTCACAGACAAAATCCTTGTGCAACAAATGGTTTCTATTCATTGACGTGTTAGTGTTTTATTTACACTGAAACAGTTACAGGAACTCTTCCATTTGTAGAAATGCACCAACTTCACGAACATGAGCAGAGTAAAAGTAAAGTATTTGTTGTAAATTTAACCATTTCTGGGAATTGTGAGCGATTTCATCTTTTTTGTCTTCAATGCAGACACCCTCATCCAGCATCACTCCACATTTACCTCCTGATCCACAGCCTCATGGAAACAGTTGCTGGTGAATAAACACATTAACCTGCTTCTTTTTCTTGTCATATTTACAGGTGAAGGTGTGTTTCAATGAGAACCAGCTGGAGCAGGTGTGTGAATATCCATCGGAGACCTCGATGTTAGCGTCTTCACCTTTCCCTCATGATGTGGGCCGGACTGAGAATCCACAGGGAGACGAGGAGCATGAAGAGGAAACTGAAGTGGAGACGGCGATAAATGTGTCCAAGACCACAAGAAATATGGGGACTGCAACAGGGCGGGGGCTAAGAGTGGGTCAGTGTCACCCTCTTCTCAAAAAACACAGTGTGTAAACAAAGAAATTATGGATGGAGACTGTCTGACTCAGCTTCTACATCTTTGTTGTCAACGATTCCCTTAAAAAGGTCGACAAACAGAGATGATGAGGTGTCTTATCTAATGTCCACTCTACAATAAAGCACTTATATGTCACTGGTTAAAAAAAACATGATTCAAACCAACAACCTGGAGGGGGTGGGGTGTGAGATTTGCATTTAAAGGGCCAGCGCTCCAAACCACCTTTCTGGTGTCATTACTCAGAAATAGTGTTGAAGATAAACCTGTGGAGTTGAATTAACCTCCTGAGACCCAACAATGCATTTTCGTCCTCTGTAGGGGACTAAAGTTGGGCAGTTTTACTTATAAAATGCTGTCCATTGTAAAGGACATTCCATTAAAATAAATAAATAAAAATATTTTTTTAAATGCATCTGAAAAAACTATTGCATTATGCAGTTTCAAATCAAGACAATTGTTAAATATAAATAAGCCCAAATTTTCACTTTCCTGGGTCTCAGGAGGTTAATGAAGAATTCAGACCCAAACAGAACATTTACAGTTTATGTAGAGCACAGGGAAATGATTTAAAATGTATAATTCCATTTAAAAAAAGCAAAATATCATTGTTTTAATACAGCATTGAACCCCTATTAGTATTACTTAGCACAATGTAAGAGTGGGAGTGAATTCCATAATTAGGTGTTTGTAAGATTTGATCTCCCTGTGATCTGAAAATGAGTACGGGCAAGAATGAAAGTCTTAAGTTATAATTAAAATATGATTCCATCATTTTTGGATACAATCATTTATTAATAAAGGATACAATACCTGCGCTCCAAACCACCTTCCTAGTGTCATTAATCATAAATAGTGTTAAAGATGGACCTGTGGAGTTGAATTAATGAACAATTCAGACCCAAGCAGAACATTTACAGTTTATGTAGACCACAGGGAAATGATTTAAAATGCATAATTCCATTTATAAAAGCAAAATATCACTGCTTTAATCAATAACTGCTGGTTCAGGTGGACTGGGTAACATACTGACTTCATATACGTACAAAAACGTTTCACATCCTTCTCTAGACTTTATCACTCATGATTCCAGAAAGTTGTCTAAATGACCCGTGTAAGCATAATGAATACCACCTCTGTCACAAGGATGGCATCAAATTATGAAACGCACCTGCTTCTCGAACTCAGTAAGTCATGGAATTTACAATAATTTAGTGAAAACCATCAACAGTAGGTCTGGTCCAGAATGTTGAATGGGTTTCTTTTTCACTCTCTGTTCATAATTATAGGGTTGTTTTTTTTGTATGATTTAAACTATAAAAATATTATAAATTGACCCTTTAACCTGATTTCACTTTTATGTTTTATTTTAACTCTTGAATGAATATGTGTATTTTTTTTTTCATGTGTGTGTGTTGTTTTTACTTTAGTATCAGGGTGAATGCCTGTAGATTTCATTTCATTCCATTACTGTTTATTTTCTGCAGTTATTAAAGGGAACAAAAATGGTGTTTTATTGGGAAAATATTCACCTAGTTTTATCTTCAGGGAAACTGCGGGACAAAAGTGAATGTATTGTTTGGTACATGTGTATATATATATATATATATATATAAAAAAATAAAACATCAGGTATATAATGTTTCATTAATGGAGGATCACTTGTCTATGCAATATAAGATTTAATTTTTTAGCTAATATATTTGATCATTTCTTTCATGTTTCTGGATGTGAGTCAGCACAGAAAACGACTGAGTGGTGTTTATATCATCTGGTTTCATGTGCCTGCTGGATTTGCCCTAACAGATGATATGAAGATCAGTAAATGTAGATATTTTTTCTTGTGTGAAGCCTTTTGTTAAAACCTCCTCTCAGTGGGTTCGACGTTGCAGGAGCAGGGGTGGTGCAATGTTTGGGGTAAACAGTTCGTCAACATTTGTGGGGTTTAACTGAGCCTTACTGTTAAAAACGACGACATGGATCTAAATGCATAACTTGTATTGTTGTTTTAGTTGTGTGGACATAGAGGAAGAAATGTGTGAGTGGAAAAACCCTGAGAGGAAGATGGACTGAAGGTGAAAGTTCAATTAATATCAATGTAATACTACAATGTATTATGTCTATGATATTTAACTTTTTTTTTCTTTACAAATTAATATTCTAATTGGTAAGAGGACGTGTGTGTTATGCAAATTAATTCCAAAGGCTTTATGTTTTTTTCTATATGGTTGAAGAAGCTGGCTTCAAGAGAATAATCTAATAAATGATTCTGAAAACACTTTCCTTCTGTCTTTTATTTCTACAATACTGAAAAAAAATGTAGTTTTATATTTTGACATAAAGTTTACTTTAATAAAAATGTGAACAAATGAATTAATTTGACTTGTATATTTCTATTTATTTCTACGTGTTTTATCAGTTTTTGTAGTATTTCCACAGTGGTTTTTTCTAGTATTAGTAGTACTTCCATAGTGTTTTATTTGTTTTAGTAGTATTTCCATTATTTATTTATTTTTAGTATTAGTACTATTTTCACTGTTTTATTAGTAGTCTTAGTATTTCTATAGTGTTTTTTTTTTTTTTTTTTTTTTTTTATTTTTTAACTTTTTTTTTTTTAGTTTTTTTTTTTTTATTGTTTTTTTTTTTTTTTTTTTTTTTTTTAGTATTAGTAGTATTTCCATAGTGTTGTTTTAGTATTAGCAATATTTCTATAGTGTTTTATGAGTATTAGTAGTAATTCAATAGTCTTTTTAGTATTGACACTATATCCAGTGTTGTTGTTTTTTTTTTTTTTTTTAGTATTAGTACTATTTTCACTGTGTTAATTCATTTTAGTAATATTTACATAGTGTCTTTTCAGTATTGACAACATATTCATATTATCTTATTAGTATTATTAGTACTTCCATGGTGTTTTATTACTATTAGTAATATCTACATTGTGTTTTTTTATAATAGTAGTACTATTTCCAGGGTTTTTTATTAGTTTTAGTAGTATTTCCATATTGTTTTCTTAGTATTATTAGTACTTCCATGGTGTTTTATTAGTCGTAGTAACTACATTGTGTTTTGTTTTTTTTGTTTTTTTTTTTTTTTACTATTTCCATGTTGTTGTTTTTTTAAATTAGTTTTAGTAGTGTTTCCATATTAATATTAGTTGTATTTCCATGGTGTTTTGTTAGTATTATTAGTATTTCCATAGTATTTTTTTTAGTATCAGTATTTCTCTGTGCTCCATCTTTAGGCTCGTGTCTCATCATCAGGTCGAACCCCGCCCCCCTGTGGTCACGCGCGGCACTGCAGAAGGTCACGTCGCTGTTTACGGAAACACTTTTACGTCAGCACGTGTGCAGACTCGGTCCTGTGGAGTTCAGTACGTGGGACTTCGCATGTTCGTAGTGTGAAGAACAGAACTCGCAGGGTGTTTTCCTCCGCCTCGTGCTCTGGTGTTTTCAGTCAAGGATCCGCCGAGTGGGGAGATGAGCTCGGTTCGGCTCGACTCGGTTTGGTTTTCCTGCTGACGGTCTGACGCTGTGGAAGTAGTAGTTACTGTGCACCGAGTTTGGGCAAAGCTCCGTTTTGTGTGCGTGTTTTGACACATGCAGCAGCTCAGAGTGAGTTAGTGATTTGCTGAAAGATGATTGGTAGGATAATCCAACCAGGAACCTGCAGGACCTGGCTGTCCAAGGTGAGTGTCGGTGTGTTTGCTTCATTCCACACCTCTGCTTACACACATGCACTTGATCAACAACACAGAAAGCAGCTGTCCTGTTCCCACCTACAATCCTGTCTTTTCACTTCCTATTATGATCCGCCCTAGACGTGCCCTACCGTTTTCTTTTTCTTTTCCTTTTTTTTTTTTTTTTTTTTTTTTTGGCATTTTGACAAACACTCCTCACTGCACTCTACTGACATGAAGAATGTCCTGCAAAAACACTAGACTTTAAATGCACTTGAATTGTGCTTTTACTGCATTAAGTATAAATACATTTTCCAGTTCTGCAGCAAATCTGTGAATCATGCACAGAGATGGAAAAAAATACTGCGTTAATTCTCAAAGGAATGAAGTAATTCCTACAGTTCTGCACGGTAGACAGAGGTGGAGGAAGTACTGAAGTTTAGTACTTGAGTAAAAGTACCAATACCCTGCAAAAATATTTACTCGTGTAAAAGTAGAAGCACTACATGAAGAATTTTACTGAAGTAAAAGTTCTAAGTACTTAATTTAAAATGTACTTTAAAGTATAAAAGTACTCACACAGTGTCAGTCTGTGGACTGTGTCATTGTGATAAAGAATGTAGACATACTTATTTATTCCTCTGCCAATGTCACTGCTCAGTGTCACAAGAATTTTATGTTGATTGAAAAGATCGGTGTCAATATTGTGTGTGTGAAAATACATGATTTTCATTGAAAAAAACACAACAACACAACACAGAGGGTAATATTATACATAAATGTTGATAAATCACTTAAGAAATGTTAAATATATAGAAGAAATATCAACTTAAATGGCACTTAAATTAATTAATAAATCAGTCAGAAAATACATTATGAGCATTGAACACCAAACTCAGAGTAAAGAATCCATAAACCTAATCAGAAAACACTTAAATAGCTCTTATTCCATTGGAGAATCCTCTAATCATGTATCTGTTGTTATTTGGGAAAACTTCTGCTGATGCAATATCCTGCGGTGGGTGATTAGTCAGTCAAAGTGATTAATCAGATAACATTATTCTTGTACATTGTGTTCTCTTACTTCTTTCACATGTGGGTTTTAATACACAGATAAAACATGAAAGCCATGAAAAATCTGTTCATTACAGATGCAGATAGATGAAAATAATAAAAATGTGAAATATACTATACATTACATTTATTTGTAATACATGCAGGTATAGGTTTTGAGATGAGAGCTTTATTTAAGGCTATGAAATACTGTATATTGAATTAATCCAATTGGTAAATGTTTTGCTTCCTGAAAATCATGAAAAAAAACTTGAATCACAAGATGTAAGATGTTTCTGCAGAGCTTTATGATACAACAAGAAAAATGCAACCGTTTGCATTATGTAATATATTATTTGTGTTTCTCTAGACATATGGCATATAGTTTGAGTAAATAAAGAACATTTTTTAGTTAAAGTAACCACAAATCAATTTAAATCATAAGTTGTCCATAACTTATGAAACATAATAAACATAGATATAATTGCTCGACCATGTTGCACAGTTATAACTTGATTGAGTGACATTGATTTTATTATTTTTGTCATTTAAATTATATTCTGCTATGGAGGAAACCAGAGCCAAATTACACATTCTACTACTACACAAACCTTCTGGATGTTTTTTTCTAATTTAGAAACAAAAAATTCAGATTATACATCAGTTTGTCACACTGAGCTAAAATGTCACCTTAAAAGTAACTACAAAATTCATTAATAATCTACTAAAGTCCAAGTGCCTCAGATAGTTAAAGTTCACTATATTATCCAAAGTATTCACTCACCCATCCTAATGATCAGAATCAGGTGTCCTAATCACTTCCACAGGTGTATAAAACCATGCAGACTGTTTTTACAAACGTGTAACAGAATGTTCCGCTCTCAGGAGCTCAGTGGATTCTAGCGTGGAACTGTCATAGGATTCCACCTGTGTAACAAATCCACTGGTGACATTTCCTCGCTCCTAAATATTCCACAGTCAACTGTCAGCTTTATTATAAGAAAACACACTCCTTAACCTTGTGGAAAGCCTTCCCAGAAGAGTTGAAGCTGTAATGGCTACAAAAATTGGACTGACATCATATTGAAGCTCTGGGTTAGGAATGGGATGGACCTGAAGTTCATAGGCAGGTGAGCCGGTACCTCTGATAATATAGTGCAGTTTTCCCACATACAGCACATATTTAACATTAGAATAATCATAAGGCACACCACCAAACACAAATGTCACAACAAGTATATTTATTTATTGAAATATAATGCAGATCTAGTCTCACTTTACTGTGTGAAACCTTGGCCTGTTGAGTTGAACACAAAGCTCATAATGTTGTTCAACAGCTCTGAGTTTTTGTATGTGTGTGTGTGATGGATGTTTACAGAAGAATAATGCACACAGAATATTTAAGCCATTCACGACAGTAACATCATTTTTACATGAATGCAGCTTTTCCATCTTCCACACTATGTTGATGAGTACAAAAAGAAACCAGACTCTTACATTCTTATGCTTTATATGCTGAACTGTTTGTTGATCCTCCTGTTTTCATGTACATGTTCAATATGCACATGAAGAACTGCAGGGGGGGGGGGGGTCGCTATGGAGGGGACATCGGGGGTGCACAGGCGACATTTTTGCAGGATGTGTGGAACAAGAAAGCTCAGAGGAGTGCACCAGTGATCCCTCAGACTGCCCCCC
>JAPSES010003183.1:0-14737 GCA_029822895.1 Maxillicosta whitleyi
AATAGGACATGATTTTACACAGAAATGACACAATGTATTCAACCATAGTGGAGACACAGCAGTAGGAAGGAAATAATGATACAAGTTGACCTTTAACTTATTATGTTATCCCTGTATGAAAATTTGAAATCGGCATTTTACCAATTCTTGCACATACATAGCACCTAGCATTAGCACAGATAAGGAGCAGTGAGCTGCCACTGAAGGATGACATTCCAGCTCTACATCAACACCATGGTCGGGGGCTCTGACAGGAGAATTAACCTCTAAGTACCATTTTGTAATGGTGGGAGAAACCCCTGCTGCATGGGTAGAACACATTATAAGACCCATTTAGTGGCTGTATGTGGTATTACAGCTTAAAATACTTTAAAATACTATGAGGTCCTTGCTCAGGTGAAACTTAACCCGTAAAGACCCAAACATACATGATGACCAAAAAAAAATGTACTGATCTAACATGTAAAATAATTTTTGATTCACATGCAGTTTGTCATATTTTCATAATCATCAGATATGACTCATATGGACGTTCGTAGGTTCCGTAGTGAATGTGGAAACACCATCAACGACAGCACTGATTCACCGGTAAAACCCATGGAGTTGGATCCATGCTGGGAGGTGGAGACACTGGTTTATGTTCAATTAATGGCAGATTTACTCCAAGTTATTTTTTCTTCAGTTTTCTGTTTTTGATCCAATAACACTCAACTTTAATTTAAGGGTTTTTTTTTTTTTTTTTTAATGAATATCGACATGATCAGCAAATTAAATGTAATAAAACATCAGATTTTCACAGAAAAAAAAACTCACAAAATACAAATAAATTGTGATAAATCACTTAAAGAAGGTTAAATACTGTATAAAGAAAAACATAATTTGGGAACTGCCACATAATTAACACTAGTTTCTTATGTTTTAAAATGGTTACACAAACGTAATATAAACAAAAACAATGATCAACTATCAGTGTCAAATACAAGTAAATGCTAACATCAGCAAATGTAGCTACATTAGACTAACACGCTGAGTATCACAAACTATTGGTAAACCTCTTAGAAGAGTATTCTTAAGCATGACTGCAGTAGGATATGCTTTAATTCAACAATCAAATCAATCAATAAATTCAAACAGTCAAAATAAACATACCAGTAACCAGCCCAACTATAAATTATGAATAACATTAAGTTTTTATATGACACTAACAGATGAGTTATATAAAAATTCACCCATTGTACTTTGTCAAGGACCTGGAAATTGACTATTCAAGCTATAGTTGTTTTTGTGTAAACACATTCTGTAAACATATTTAGGGATATTGATCTACCTTTGGATGCAACCTCTAGTGGTGATTCAAGGAACTGCAGGGTTTGATACTCTTGTCGACACTTTCAAGCTTCAGTGATTGCTGCTCAATTTAATCTTCAGTTAATTTGGTACACATCATAACAAGTTTGTCTCATGAGACTGCATTCATTTATTATTTAACACTGCTCTCAAATATAAATGGGACCATATTAACCCTAGGATTATGTGAATTTTATTCATGTGCGCTTTATTTGTTTCTCCACATTTTTCTTAGGAAACAAATAAATCAAGCACAGATGGTAGTAGAACGAGATGCCAATGGACCTTTAAGACTTAGGTGAGCTCCGAACATGGTTCTGATTGAACATGGGATGTATCGTATGAAGTTATTTGATAATGATGATATAGACTCGATTACATTTTGTCTGCAGTCAATGTGTGTGAGTAGGATTAAAGGAAGTAAATGTGGTAAAACTAAACTCAACAAAGCCTAAAAACCTCATGAACAAGCTCATAAATTAACTGTCTGGTTTATTATCTACACAACACTCACCTCTGGACAAATATAAATGTGACCCTTTTACTGCACTAAAAGTAAAATTATGTAACATATTACTGTACATGATGAACGATCCTGCAGACCTGTGTTATAGGTCAACTGAAATTTAGGATAAAACAGATACAAATTGCTTGGTTTAGTGTTTTTTTTAGGCCCAGTTCCTGTCCTGGGAGGAATGATGCACCCTATTAACCTATTTATAAAATCCTGGAAAAAAGTGATAAGGTCACCAGCAGAGTCCAAAGTCATATTATAAAATTGAATTAAAGCAATAAAGTCATGAACTGAAAAATAAAATATATGGTATTTTAGTTTAATAAGTCATCTTAATGGTTATTTCACAATTATTTCAGATACACATTCTAAGGTTTGCAGGCTGTAATTATCCTGTTATGTAATGAATCCAAGTGCTGTTGTCTCCATCTGGAAATCTGTTGGTGGACTAAAGGGAGGCCTGGACCTGTGTTCAGTGTCTGGAGTTCATGAACAGACTCAAGCCTCATGTTGCTTTGGTTCATCTCTTATGTGACTCAGGAATTCGTGTCTCCTACTTTTTCTTCTTTCTTTCCAGAGCCTTGTTTTTGCACCAAATATGCTCAGCTGACTTCTTTCTTTCTTTCTTTCTTTCTTTCTTTTTTCTTTCACATTCAGTTCAAGTCTGATTTCTGTTATTGTATGTTTCATTAGACATAAACTATACAGATCCAAAAAGTATATGAATTCCTCTTAATGTGATGAGCTACTCTTTTACTAACATGCTCTCAACAATTCAACAATTTCTTTTTCTTTCTTTCTTTTTTTTTTGCTAAGGAAATACATTTTTTTTAAGAAATTAATTTAAGTGTAATTTTTACCATCAATTTTAGTCTAATCTGTCTAGATTTATGTTATTGCACATTTCTTGTCCATAGACAAACTAAAATTAAATATATGAATATGTTTACCTTTGCAACGTCACACATAATGTGATTGTTGAAGACCTTATGTTAGACTTATCTTGCAGGGCTGGGTGCACATATGTACATATAAGAATGGTATTTGTAATATGTAGCATTAAGACTGGATTTAAGGGTCATGGCACAAACCATAAAACTGACCCAGATAGTGCCACCATCACTTTGTCTGCCTCTCCTTTTCTTCTGGACCTCATTCCCCAGTCTTCCTCTTCTTGCTCTTACCTTCTCTCCTCTTCCTCCTCCTCCTCTTCCTCCTTCTGTCAGCCAGGTTTCCTTCTATCTCTCTGGGAAACACCAGACTGTTGCGCTCTGCGCCGCGGCGTCAAGTAAACCACAATAAAACCTGACGTTTGGAGATGTCGCTTCAAAGTAAAAGCCCATAAGAGACACCGGGTTACTTTAAAATGAGCTAAATACTACATGATGTATTAAATAAGGGTGTCGATGGCTTAAAAAATGTAAATAACAGATAGATCCGAATCTTCTGTCATTTATAGAGACATGCTCCTGAAATGTTTAGATTTAAAATGTGTGGTTAATCTACGGATAAAAAGAGTATTTCAAGGAGACTTTAAATTAATATCAGTTAATGGACATGAATATACATGTCCAACCTAATCTGGCTCTTGCGCAATAATAAGCATAAACGATAAACTGTAATTTATCCATGTTTTACTGCTTAATGTTATTTTGATTTTGAAAGTGTGAACCGGATGCTTTGTATGTTGTGTACAGTCGGATTTGATAGAAGTCCTTGGAGCAGCTGAGACTCCTCTCTTCACCCAGAAAAAAAAAGAAAAGCTCACAGTCAAAAACAATGAGGGCGCACGACGCGCAACTCTGTCCAAGCCTCTCCAACAGCAGCGGAGTTTTTCCTCCAGGAGAATCCAGAGCATGCGTTTGTGCGCCAGCCGAAGGGAGACGGATCATAGGGATATAACTTGACAATCTGCGGAGTTTGTGTTTTTTTTTTTGGGAAGGAATCATGCCTTTTTGCAAACGGACGATACTTCCGAAAGATGTGTGCAAACCCGACGGCCGGAGGCTGCGTCCACAGGCGGCGGAGATTTTCGGTGACTTGGCGGACGTGTGTGGCTTCACCCTGTGCTCGGTGCTCAGGCAGCTCTCGGATCTGTCCCGGCACTCGGTGAACATCCTGGAGGAGCTGGAAGGAGAGCTGGTGTCCATCTGCCACCGGTCCGGAGCGCTGGAAGGCAGAGTGGTCCGGCTGCAGAGGCACGTCGCCGTGATGGTCAGCAGACCTCCACCAAGAAGTAAGACCCATGCACTTAAAACCCCCCAGCAAAAATGATTAATAAAAACACACCTGGAGCCAGATTTTAGCTCCAGAGTGAGAGCCTTAATCTACTGTGAGTGAAGTCAGTGGTGTCAAACTTTGGCCAATAAGTTGCTTTTTCTGGAATGATGTGTGTTTTTCTGCCTTGTGATGGTTAAAGATAAATGTTCATGACTCACTGTGACTGCAAGTAGTTGTTGTCATCACTGCACTGTGCTTGTGAGTAAGTGAGAGGTTTATTACTGGAAGACTCCTTGTTGTCAGCTAGCATAGAGGAGGTGACCTACAGGAAATCTATTTGTTTAACACATGAAAACGGTGAAGATTTGCTGATAAAAGTGTGAAAATCAATGTGAAACTTAGTGCATAACAGACTGTGACATTCAAGAGGGTGTAGAGCACACAAACCTGCCAATAAGTGATGTAAGTCTAGTGTAAGATGATAAATGAGATGTGTTTTTTTAGGTTTCAAACTTTAACTGGCTGCATGTCTAAGTTTACATGACGCTCCTGAAGGCGTCATCCTGTGGGTGTGGAATGTGAGTGTGGTGTAGATGTCATGCATATTTTTTGGAGTTGTGTCTCTCTACCTGTCACTCTGCCCTCCACCTCTTCCTTTTACCGCTGCTGCTTTTGTATTTATATCTGTGCCTGGGTGTTTCAGATTTGGAATTAAAGTCAGGTTTTTGTGGGTGAAGACATCTAAGTTTAGACTGAAGATGATGCTTTCACTGCCACCTCCATGCAGTTTGAAAACTTACAGGTTACAGTAAAGAACAGAAGCAGAAAGAAAACCTCCAAAGGATGACATCCTGGTGAAGTGCTTAAAAAGTGCAGTTATCCAGTGAACTTGTCTGCAGTCGGTGTTAATACGATTTATTTTCAAACAAGTTGTTTTACTGTCATCATTGTCGTTTTCTGCACAAACTAATGAACCCGAGCTAAGGTCAGAGTCAGGATCGTAAACCCAAACAGCAGGTTTAGCATCTACTGCACTTCCACTTACATGTACAGGGCACCTATAGGTGACAAATGTACAAGAGTTAAATCAGAAGCAGCACAGGTTTGGAGCTGGTTTAGCTGTTCTTCTTCTAGTCCAGTCTACATCAGCCACAGATGGTCTTCAGTGGTAGAAAAGTAGAAAGTAGAAGAGTTTTCATATGTTTTCAAAGGTGGCAGGTGACCCCTGGGTGTCTACAAGTAAAAGGCCTCCAGAATAAAAGTAATGAAACTTTACCAAATCTGAGTAATCAATAAAGGAAAATTAAGTCAAACTGTTGATTGACAGTAGTTTCAAAGACACACCTTTGCTCAAAATGTGAAAGTGTAAGAATTAATGAGAGAATGGGTTTTACTCTAAAGTCATGTTTGTCTCAGATAAAAACACTGCCTGTACATTACAATACATTCACTTTTCAGGTTCTTTTGAGTGAAATATTCTATTATATATAAACCATTTTATAGGTGCAATAACACTTCATCACTTATATTGAAAACATCAAATAACCAGCAAGGGATGGAGCATTTAATCTCTGAGGGACTTAATAAAATACATACATACATACATATATAAAATTATAGACCAATGTAGGTGATGTTTTAGATTTTATACAGGACTGAAATCTTAAGTGAGGAGGTGACGCAGTGGGTTTTTTCACACCCAGTTTACCTCCTCATATTCGCACCTGCAGTCTGGACCCCCCCCCCCCCCATCAATTTGTTTCACCTCTCAAGCCCACTGGGCATAATTAGCATGGATTAATGTTTACATTAATTAGTTTAGAAGAAGATATTCTATATAAGATAAATTATATTCTTTCAAAGATATTGGGGGACAAACTAATGAAACTATTCATCTTATCAACAAATTAAGGTTAGATTTCAGTCATGATACAGTTTCTAATCTATTATGTGAAAATAAAATGTTGAATAAAGGATTGGTTAGAAACCTAACATGTATTTCTATAATTATCAATAAGATGATGTTACATTAATCAGTTTAGAAGAAGATATTCTAAATGTGTACAAGATAAATTGAAATGTCTTTATCCCAGGATTTGAAACGTCCAGGTTGGGTGTGAACCATCTCATGGTCCAGGGTCTGAAAAGACCTGCTCCCAAACAGCAAAGGGTTTGTCAGTTTGACATTTATTCTACTGGTCCACACTCTTTTGGAGGCACTCTCCAGCAGTTGGCCCCTCTAGTGTAAGAGGTTATTTTAGGTTGCTCACAGACCTGTAACTTCAGAGGTTTTTTGTAGTTCTAGGATGGCAGATGAGCCAAAATGAAGAACTCTTTGTTGCATCTGATCATATGTGCACAACTACAACAGACGGACACAGACACAGATGAACTGCACGAGTCCGCAAAGGGAGATTCACTTTTTTAATCAGTTAAAATAAAAAAGAAAGACTGAACCATCAGACTGAGGTGCTGTCGATGCTGCTTCTGTGCAACCGTCCGCCTTGTTTGAAGTTTCAGAGCAAATTTGCGGTTGTGCATGATATTTGCATGGATGCTTTTGTCCTAAATCCTGAGTGCTAACATTAGTCCTATCAGGACACATGCATAGTTAGGTTTTGAGATGCATGATGGGAGATTTTCAGTCAGGTTTTTTCTATGGGCTTTGCACAGACTCCCTGCAGCCCATTTGTTCCTTCTTTGTTTGCATTACAGCCCAAGAGTGAGCAAATGAATAAGGCGAACTGAACACCAGTTTATGAGACAGCTTTGTGTGTGTGTGTGTGTGTGTGTGTGTGAGTGAGTGTGAGAGAGAGAGCACGTACAATATGATAAGAGAGAAAGTCCCTCTAAACACAGACCAGATGTAGCGCTGGGGAGAGGAGAGGAAGACAGATAAAATGTAGCCTGTCGTCCTTTAGTTTACTTTACAGAAAGGAACTGACTTGTTGAATTGTGTGTGTGTGTGTGTGTGTGCGTGCGTGTGTGTGTGTGTGTGTGTGTGTGTGCGTGCATGTGTGTGTGTGAGATCATGTATTTATCTGTGTTCCTATATACAAAATGCACAGATCCCCACTCATTTCTGTCTTTTGTAAATTGTGTGGGCTCTTGGCAGTAGCGTGTACAGTATCAGTGGCATGTGGGCAGAAGCACACGGCTAAATAATCAATAGAGGCGGCCTGGGCCTTCATCTCTCATCATCCTCGCTCATTCTCCGTTTTTGCCTCCTACTGTCACAACAAAGATGAAAGATGTTGATCTACAGAAAAGAGAGAATAATAAGGCATAAACAATATAATGTCGGGATTTATTTAGTGTTCTTGACCCAGTTCTTCATAAACCAAAGTTACAGTAGCTTTATAACCTGTCTTTGTCTTTATTTCAGACAGTGTGGATTGATTTCCTGTCATTTCTTTCAGGCCATGATCCCTTTTTTTATGGAAACAAATAAAATGTAACAGGTTTTTTGTCATAATAATTTTTGAGACAAAAGGTCCTCCGTAAGACAAACATGTGATGTTGTGTTCTGTCAGATTTTCATGCAGAAAAACCTGGATGATGTTTCATTCAGTGAACATAGATAAGTGTTGACCTCATTAATAAAGAACATAGGGGTGCACTGTGAGAGAAGAGGATGTAGAAGACAGCGTTAGATGGAGATCCCTGGAAAAGACCAGAGGAGAAGAAGAGGAGGGATGCACTGATCCGATGCTGGGGCCATTTTTGGTCAATACCCGATACCGATCCGATATTATTGTTGACTTAAGCCTTACCTGGTGCAGTGTTTCCTGTGGTGCATGCCTGAGTTGGCCAGGTTCTGTCCTATGTAATCATACTTATCCATACTTATTCAACATGTACCCATGTGCACCTCCCAGTTTCATCTACTGCGCTGATGTTGACCATAAGTGTCCATAAGTGTCTGTCCCACACACCGCTCTCTCTCTAATGTCACATGGTACACACACAAGGCTGCGGGTGCAGATGGAAAACCTTACTAACAGAAATGTTGCTGGTGTCGCAAGTGGGCCTGGTTCTAGAGACGGGCAGGGCCCCTAAATAAATGTCCTGCCCCCTGTAGGGAAAAAGAAAATGAGCAGCACAACAGTGAGAGGAATTAAAAGAAACTTAGAGGAATTCAGTTTCACTTTCACTTTGTACGGTCACATGGTCCTGGACCTCCCCAGGGACTGGTCTTATGGATCGGTTGTTTTTACAGATTTGTGATTCAGCTAAAATGTTGTTATCAGAGCCGATATTTAATCCTAATATTGAATCGGTGCCACCCTAAAAGATCAGCAGAAAGGTAGAATATCATCACTGTATTCTGAATTTAACCACCTTACTTTAATTTTGTTAAAAAATGAAAAATTCAATCTTTTAAACTTAAAGAAAATACTGGGATTTCTGATTTATAGTGATACATTTGAATGACTGACAAAGCATTTTTATTATAATAATATTTCAAATCATGAAATGTAAAGTTCTACAAGCTGTAGGTGTGTCTCATTTGTAGGTTCATTTAGTGTCAACTAATTTTACACTGATCATGTTCCTTTCAATGAGTGTGGGAATATGCAGGATTCATGGACAATTATTAATAATAAGGGTGAAAAAAAATCACACACATACACATACAGTATATGAAGAATCTATCAACATGCTATTATAGTTTTGTTACTGGGTCAGAGTTGCATAAGACTTCAGTGAACATGTTCCAGCTTTGGATGAGAAGAGTTTTTCCACCCGTTGAGTTTGTTCACGAGTCCAAGTCAAATGCCCCCAAACCTTTGCCGAGGTGAAGCAGCACAGGCTTCAGAACCAGAGGCTTCAGAACCAGAGGCTTCAGCAGCAGAGGCTTCAGAACCAGAGGCTTCAGAACCAGAGGCTTCAGAACCAGAGGCTTCAGCACCTTGTCCTGCCAGTCCCTCTGGTGCAGCACATCCGTCATCCCCCTGCTCGATAACACATGTGTGTGTGAGCTCTTTCCACTGGAAGGCGTCACTCAGAAGGTCCTGAACTGAAGGAGTTTGCCCTCTGCAACACCTCCTCTGAGCATTTCTGTTTCTCATTCTCACACGAGGTTCATTTCCTGCCATTTTCAGCTGGCTGCTGTTGACCCAAACTGGGGCAGGAGTATCCCAAGTATGTGAATGGGAACCAAGGTTTGCTGTTTTCTTTTTGTGCCTTTTTCCAACTTAACTCTGGGAAACTACATTCCTCCTTTGGCTGGAGTGTGATTTCATGGGCTGATTTCACTGCAGTTTATTGTAACAACGTATTCTTTAGTCAGTCTGACGGGCCCAGATGAAGACTGGAGCTGAACACTTTAAGTGGGAGCAGGAGACTTTGACTGTAATCCATAGAGAAACAAACGGAAAGAAATCTCAGCCTTTTCTATGCTCTCTGTGCTCATTTTGAACAACATTTAACTTCTGGCTACATCCCAATAAATGATCTCACAGCAGGTGTTTTCCCTCCGCTGTCAAAGCCAATACACCTGCTGTGACATCACAGTGTAGGGTGTGGCCTCCACTTGAACACGCTAAAGGTTGAGGCCCGAGAGAGGAGTGTCAGCTTCACAAACATGCAATTATCGAAATCACAGTAGAGTTGTATTATTTTAGCAGAACTGTGGAGAATCCCAGCATGTCTTTGGCCATAAATATGTGATTTCATTCACAGTGAGCAAAACACACACAAACATTCATGCAGACATGGACGTATGGACACTTTCTGCTTCAATCAGGTATTTATCCCTCTGCAGGTCACACTGTCAGATATTCTCAGCAGCATTCAGTCATAAACAAAAGAGAAAACTAACAGGAGCAAATAGAACTGCATGCACTCTGATGCAAATACAAACGTTTTTTTTGCAAATGAACAAATATTCAGTATGTAGAGACCATATGTGTAGGTTTTGCTGTTGGGTCTGTTTTTGATGTACATCAAGGGCTTGAAAAAGGTGCTTGATCTTTGCAGAGGACTCGCATCACTGACTATGTTCACATGAACAGCAAACTTCAAAATTTTTATATCCATTAGAAAAAGTTTAATCAGTGTGTTTTACAAAGAGGGCTACATTATCAGTTGTTTAGCATTACTAAGTTAAATTACAGTGATTTGTGAGAGTCGACTGGTTGTTCAGTGTACATTAATTCCCATAGGTTGTGTTTTTTTGTTTTTCCTGCTGCTCAAAAGTATAACTAGTGAAATAATGACTTCAGACAATAAAACATGTAAATATATGAGCAGCTGGTACAGATACTGAACTCACCCAGTCAGATTTACACAGAGGCCTGACCATTTTTGGTTTATTATAAAACTTCGGAAAAATAAACGAGGCTTGCACAGACTAGGTAATTAATGGAAAGACTGCAGCCGTCACAGAATTAAACACATTTAAGAAAATGTGCAGCGATGTTTAAATCAGGTGTTATTCTTGTCAAATAGCAACAGTAAAAAGACCTAACACACAGATTTCAGCCTCCTGAAACAAAGGGGAAACCAGTTTATCACAGGGCTGACATATGGAGACAAAGAAGCACATTCACACCTATGGACACTTTAGATGAACCTACACAGGGGACATGGTCTGGAGTTGGACTCAAACCCAGGACGGTCTTCCTGTGAGGCATGAGTGCGACCCACTGCACCACCGTGTCGCCTGATAATCAATACATGTAAATAATTCTGGTACAATGCAGTTTCTTATCTTTGCAGCAGCATCAGATATGACACATTTGGATGTTCAGCATCACAGCGAACATAGAAATACTGTCATCATGTGCAACATTGATTCACCAGTAAAATCCAATGTAATGTCATATAATAAACTTTGAATTTACTCTGAGCTTTATGGAGAGCTACATTAAAAAATGAAAAATATATACTGAAATACAATACTGAATGATATTATAATAAATGGTGATAAATCACTTAGGAAATGTTAAATGTAGAGAACAATTCACTGGAAAATCACCACAAAAATATATATTGATCTTTAAGGGCTGAAGGGACATGTTTTTAATCTTTCAAGAGTTGCTCTTTTACATCAGTCCTTACGTAAGCGTCCAACAGTACCATGTTCAACACCTTTATGGGCTGCCAAAAGTCAGTAAAAATGCAAGGTAATCCACAGCACAGTGATGTCCAGTTGATCTTTGTGTGTTAACTACGGATGTCATTCCACAGCCTGTTATGAAATCAGATGGTTTAATAAGGCCTAGACTCCCCATTCCTTCTCCTCCTAATTCCCTCTGACCTCCTTCGTTCCCACGAGTAGACGTCAACCTCATGACTCAGTATCCCTCCCTGTTGGCCCCTCTGAAATTCCCCTTCTCCCTCTTTCTTTCTTTATTTTCTTTCTTCTTCATCCTCCAGCATACGTTTGACAGACAGTGACATGCAGAAGACCAAAAAGGAAAAAAAAAGCTTCCTAAAAATGCTATTTCGGAGCTGGTTTTCAGATATATAATCGGGTTCTGACCCTGTAAAACAGTGCCTTCAGTGGCAGCGCTTAACTTTGGACATGTCAGCTTCCATTTTGGAGATGATCTGTATCCCTAACATGTTTTTTTTTAATCACTTGCGAAGGCTGTGAATTCAAACATCTTTTCAGTGTCAAAGTGTTCGCTGGCCACCCTCCTCTCCTCCTCTCCTCCTCCTCCTCCTCCTCCTCTACCACCACCACATCTCTCTTCCTACTGGCGGTGATTCAGAGGGCAGCAGCAAAAACTTCTACCACACTGTTGGAGAGAAAGATTTATTTTGATTAATCTGATTTAGTTTTTAGCAGAAAATGTAATATTCGTGGATGTACACTTGCCAGAAATAATCTCATTTGCAGATGCTTATGAACCACATGGAATTATTCATCATAACAATAACCTTTTCTCAGCAGCTGTAAAAACTAAAGCACTTTCTGTATATAATGTATTTGTGCCAGAGGTGGACGACACAAATCACATGACTTGACTTGAGACTTGATTAAGAGTAAAAGACTTTTGTAGACTTATTAGTGTTCACCTGACATGCCTCCACCTGCTCTGTAGCATTTGACCCCAGACTAATGACATTCATACATTAGATTTTTGACACATCGGTTGTTTTTTTAATGCAAACCTAGGGTTCAGCAGAGGAGCAGAGACTGGCTGAACTGACTGTTGTTATTATGACAGGATGTGTCAAATTAAAATGTCCTTTATTAGCAACTTGATGATGAGAGTGTTATGGTGCTAAATTCAACTTGTGTCATGAGAGGAGACTTAGGAGACCAGTTGCAACATTTTCAGTCATGGGCTTTAGTTTCTCTTTTTCTTTTCTTCTACTGAATGGAAGTGGTAAAATTCACTACATTGTTTTGGTTTGATGTTTGGCTTCATATTAAACCAGTCCAAAAAATGTCATGGATAATCCCAAATTATATTTTCATTACAATATTGATATTGACGCATACTTCAACACAAGCTTTTTCATGGTTTGCGAGCATCTTTGGACCGTTAAAAACAATTATTCTGCAGAAATGACAGAGTTTTCTTTTCTTGTAAATGCAGATGTGAACCAATGTGAGAAAGAACTGTGACATATAGACACCATCTTGCTTGTGCATGGCAAGAACACCAGTTTTTGGTTTTAAGCCTGAAGTATGATATACAGTATGAGACCCACGGAGCTGACTGTCAGTACAGTAAATGACTTTAACTGGTTGAGATTTGTTAAAATAAATCAAATAGTCTTGGTAAATCATCATGAAATTAACCAATTTAGTCTAAACACAACACAGACACACAAACCATCTGCATGTCAGCAAAAATAAATATACTGTTGGAAATGTGGCCACCAAGCTCTGCTCCAAAATGCTTTCAGTGGATATTTTAACCACAAACGAACATGTGACGAAGCCCTTTTGCAACTGGTGGACATGAAGACATCAACTCACCATCACAAACAAAGAACTTCTATAATTGCTTATACTGTATGTGCAGCAATGATACACTGATACATTAGTAATAGTTATTTTGTGACCTTAGACTTCAGACCTTGTTGTTTGGTCACTTCTATGAGAATCATTTTCATCTAATTCAGTTAGAATGCAAGTCAGCATTTTTTATCCAAATGTGGAAGTAGTACTTTATTAATGTCTGTCAGTGGAACCCTGTCCTAAGAGACAAACACAAGTGAGCATGTGTTTGAGTGTCATTAGAGTTGAGATTAGGTGGAGGTGGTGCTACGGGCCCCTCATGGTTTCTGTGGTCAGCATAGTCATTAATTACCACTGACGGAGGGGAGTAAAAGTGGTTAAAAAGGGTGTGCATGAGAAAAGGAAAGGACCAGGCCATCAGCCAAGGCAGGAAGGTTTTAGTGGGTTCTCCTCTCCACAATAAGCATTTTGTGGAGAACAACGGCTGTCTACTTTACCCTTCTGTCTCAACCCGGAAATTACTTTTAAAGAGACCTGCATTTTGTCCAATGTGTAACTGTGGGATAGATTTACCCCTCCACCCTTAACATAATAGTCTACACATACACACTCCTGTTATGGGGTATGCATTGGCCCCACTTTCCCAGCAGAACACGCCCCTTTGGTTGGTACTGAGTGACTGAATTTAAGAGGTAAAACTACAAATCCAGGACGAAAATTCAGTTAAAAACCATGAAACATTGTCTTATTTCCTAGAAGTATGGTTGGCTATATGCACTAGCATGTTATTATCATTATTAATATCCATTTACTTTACTTATTTACTTTATTTATATTATACCTTTTTTTTTTTTTACCTGTGCATATGATAAACACATCCACAATCATTTATACACAGATAAACATGAATGCATGTAAGTAAATGTGAATATGTTTGTTTCCATATATAATATTTTTCTACAAAGTAGAATCACCATGAAAAGCACTGATTTTCACAAATCACTGTTCTGTTATGTTTTGAACGGCAAAGTCTGTGTTTATATGACTTTATTCATGTAATAAATTCACAAATTCTTTTTTTTCCTTTCACTGAACAATATTGACACCTTTTTTTTCTTTTTCAAAAAAAAAAAAAAAAAAATGCTGGAAAAACCCCAATGATGTCATGTATAATATGTTATGAGACTGTTCTAAATAAAATTTGGAATAATAATAATAAAAAAAAAAACATAAAAAATAAAGGGGCAAAAAAGATTGCAGAAAAATTATAAATCTGTGTTAAAAAAAATAAGAAGTGCAAAAGTGCAACAGTCAGAAACAAACCTGAGGTAAACACACCATCACCAACACGTCTCAGTCCTGGACAGGGCAGAAAGATGTGCTCACTTTTAAAACCTCATTGCATTGTGGGAACGATCATGAGTACATCCTAAAATCACATAAACCTTGGAGCTTACACATTCTTTTTCCACATTAACTAAACCAAACATTCATCTAAACATGTCACACCCTAAACTTCAAGCTGTGCTGAACCTCTATGTAGACCTTCTCAGACTTTTTTTTTTTTTTTGCCTCATTTGAATGTTTTGGGATTTTGGGATGACTAACAGTGACTTATCTGCTGATCTGAGACAATGTGAAGGAGTGTACGGCTTTAGCAGACCAAACAGATACTGCATGTGGCAATAACCTTTGTCCTGTTCCTCCACGTTTTATATATATATATATATATA
>JAPSES010003203.1:0-14735 GCA_029822895.1 Maxillicosta whitleyi
TACATTCCTTTACAGTATGATCCGTTTTTTTTTTTTCTCCTTTTATATCCCATTAATTCACCTCAGAATTAACAGAAAAAACAATAAATATAAACAAAATACAGAATCAGAAGAGAAAAAAGAACCTGACAAACGTGAAGAAATGAATAGATTGTATTAATTTTATTAGTTTTTTGGGTTTTTTTTTTTTTTAAACACCCTATGTTCTGTTCTGAATAATGCTATAATGTGAGGTGAATTAATGGGATATAAAAGGAGAAAAAACAAAAAAAAAAAGTCACAGATCATACTGTAAAGGAATGTAACCCGAAATGACAACAAGTTTGCAATGTAAATTATCCTAATAAAACAATTTTTTTTTAAAAATGAATGGAAATTTAAAAAAGCCAACAAATAACAACAAAATACAGAATCAGAAGAAAAAAAAAACCTGACAAACATGAAAACATTAATGGAAAAAAACAACAACAAATGTAATCAAATTAAGCAAAAACAAAACAAAAATGAAGAAAACATTGAACTTTGACGGGTTCTGTATGTTTGTATGTTTGTCGTCGCTGCTTTAACCCAATGAGAATCAATAGTTAATCGATAATAAACCCAGAGCTGCTACATTTGTGTATAAATGATGAAACTGACGGGATCAGATGACCCGACGAATCATTCCAAAGTCGGTAAATACATCGGGGATTAACGGGCCGAAAGAGCAACCAATGTTTTAATGAACCGGAGTCAAACTGGAGTACGCAATCAAACACAACGACAAAAAAAAACAAACAAAAAACTGAAGACGAGAGGCGTTTGAAGGACCAGCTGACGGCGGGATTAAAAGATAGTCCCCTCGACATGTCCACAGAACTGATCAGCGGGTCCGACGCCACACACGCTCCATTCACCGGCTCGTTTAAATCCCCTGAAATCCATCCCAGATTAGCGCCACCAAAGCGCTACGTTATGTAAGAAGCAGAAGAACCCGACGTGGAGGCGAACGCACGCGAACGCACGGCGACAGCGGCGCAAACACACGGAGAGGGGAATAAAAAACAAGCAAGTTTGGTTGTTTTTTTCTAATGTCTTAATGCTTCACGTTAACGACCGACATGATTTGTACGACAGTTTATCCATTATCCATCCTTTATCCATTCCATTTATTACTTTTATCCAAAGCCACTTACAATAGAGGACATAAACATAGCATATAGCATTATTATTATTATTATTATTGTTATTACATTTAGCAGAAGCTTTTATCCAAAGCCACTTAAACATAACATATAACACTTGCAGATAAAAGGTGTACAGGAAATATACAGGGGGTCAGGTAGACTTGACTAGTATCCAAATAAAAAACAAAATTCCGAAGTTTTTCCCCAAAACTTTGACTCTATGTACTTTTATATTTACGTTCCAATCTTTTTGGTTCAGGTTGTACGTGTTCTGCGTCGTAGAAAAGTTCATTTTAACCCATAAAACCAGTGTTTCGCATAGAAAATTGCTTAGTCAAGTCAGTGAGTCATCAGGGCGCTTCGGTGTTGCACGGATAGCGTAGCGGTAGCGTAGTTTGAAAATTGGTCATTGAGGATGACAGAGACGGTGTAGTAATATATCCAACCACTAGGTGTCAAAATTTAGTCTTATCAATACTGTCTTAGTGCCTGCGCTTGACAATGTATTAGTACTTGTTTTTTTTTTTTTGCTTGGATGGAATTTTTTTTTTCTGGAACATTGGCGAGGCGGCGGGGCGAGTTTGCCTAGACGGCCACCTTGGCTAGAACGTGCTGCGGGAAACACTGAAGACCCAGTGCTACTTTACTTTTTACTTCGGCAGCTCTCAAGTGAATTTTTTTTTTCAATTTATTATCAATTTTTTAAAAAAAATATTATCTTCTGTATTTAGTGTTTTTTTTGTGAAAATCTGGTATTTTCTTATATTTAACTCACTCATCATGTAAATGTTCATTAAAACTCAGATTAAAGTCCTTTTGTATTCTATCAAAACAAGAGAAAACTGAAGAAAACGTGAGGCTTTCAGTCAAATCTATGGATTTCCATTCACCTCAGCCACGCTCCTCTGGGTTTTCCTGTCACATGCCCACGACCCAACGAATGGACTGCCGAATTCATTGCGACTCTTTTAAGAACTCGGATTGATGTAATCGATGGGTTTTTGCAGCACTAATCAACAGGTATTAAAGGTTTCAGATCAGTCGACGGTTCTGGGTTAAACCAGCTGCCTTTGTACTAAAATATTAAAATAATAAGGTTATTTTTCTTCTAAAAACAAACAAAAAAAACGGTTTCTATGGAAGGAGGATGGGATTTTACACTGATAAAAACCATTAAAACATTTTCCTTCTTCACATTTATTCTGACTGTGACTCAACTACATGTAAATCATATGAAATCAGCAAAATCTATCATTAAATGAAAGTAAAAGATGATTATGACCAATTATTAACTATCGGATTATTAATGGATCAACAGGTTTTAAACGTTTTAGTTCCATAGATGGTTCCGAGGTCTTTAAACACCACACGTGATGCTTTTAAGGACCTGAAACAGGCGGAGTGTTGTGGTATTGCGTTTTATTGTCCGTGTTGGCCCCAGTACATGTTCACGCTTTCTGTTTCTGCTGCTTGTGTAAACAGGAAGTAGGCGATTCTCTGTGAAAGGACAGGAAGTCATTATGTTCAAAGTTGACTGAGGGAAATAATTTAGAATCACCGAACATAAAAGCAAGCATTTAATCGGTCTGATTACTGTTTATGTTCTGTTTATAGGGCAAGTAAATATAGCAGCGGAAAATATCTACAGATACACGATACAAGACTTTAACCCTTCTGGGACGGACGTGTCTCCGGCGCCACAGTTTTTTTCAAACGTCACTGGAAGGCTTGCATCGGCTGAGGGGTGGAAGTGGGCGGAGCATAGAGCAGCAGAATGCAGTCGTGAGAGATAGTTGGAAGAGTCTCATTACTTTTAGCGAAGCGTCAGCTGGGTTTTTGCAGTGAATTCATGTAAATAACAGTACGTAACAGTGATAGCACGGTTTTGGAGCGTTCTATGAGCCAGTTTTGCTGTGTTTTTGTAGAGTTTCACTGGTATTTTTGTGTCTTTTCTTCACTGTTTTTATCTGTATTTTTACAGTTTGTATCATTAAGAATAAGTATAAGAAACTGTAACAAAGACACAGAACGTCATAACTTTTCCTCATGTACATTTGCAGTTGTTTTTCTTCATAAATATGGTTAAATTTTTCTTTTTTTTTTTGCTGTTTTAAGCGCTTATTACAATATATTTTATACAGGTAGTCCTTGGGTTACGAACAAGTTCCGTTCCTACACTGTCGACATAACCCGAATTTCCGCGTAACTCGGAATTAACCCTTTAGTACCCCTAAATACCCCCTAAATCTGTAAATAACTATCCAAATACATGTATTATACTTCATATTAATAAAATAAAGTAAAAAATAAGATACTGTACTTAATGTACGTACAGTATACAATATGTATGTACAGTAATGGCGGACGAAATTTCGGCATCTGAGGTGAGATTTCGGCGTCGTAAAGTCGAAATAACACAAGTCGGGTCCGTGGTGACCCGAGGACTACCTGTATAACATATTATTACATATAACAATGAAAATTAATGAACAGATATTGAAAGTTCAATTCTTTCTGGAAAAAAGTGCAAAAGAATTGTGAAAAAAGACCTTTTCTTAGACCGGCACTGCAAAAACAGCCTAACGCAGTCGAGGTGGCCTGTTTTCCTGGTCGTCCTCACAGGGTTAACGCCGCCTCCTCCTTCGCTGTACCTCCACACAAACTCATTCACACCTTTTTCCTCCTCATCCATAACTCCACCACCTCCAAATTTATCTCAAATCTGCAGCTCACACTGTGGTCCAGATTTAGCTTCCACATCTAGCGTCGCTGCTGCCAAGAGGAAGAAAAGGAGGCCAATCGCTGGGGGGTGAAAAAAAAAAAAGAAAAGAAAAAGAAGAACTAAGCTGCCATCAGTCGTCCTGCCCTTCAACTCTATGAGGGCGGAGCCAAGCGGGAGCAGCGATTGGATCACTCGCCCAGGTCTGGTGGTCCCATAGGGACGAGCAGCAGCCATGTTGGCAGATGGCGGTGGCTTTTGTGTGTGTGTGTGTGTGTGTATATGTGTGTGTGTGTGTGTGTGTGTGTGTGTGTGTTTGACAGACTGGTGGTGTTTCAGGTGAGTGTGACTGTTTACACCCCCGACAGCTGGAGGGGACGGTAACGGGGGTGTCACTCAGCACCGACGCCGTTGTGGAAGTACAGAAAGGATACGCCACCAGTCGGCAGGAAGTCATGTGACTAAATGACTTATAAAGTTTATTTCTAACAGATAAAGCCTTAAAGAGGGTTTTAAAACATATTTCTATTATTACAAACACAATGTGAAACTTCTGATCCGGTTCATTCCTTTAGTTTCTTGGTAAATTCCACTGGTATTTTCAGTTGAATAACCTCTCAGCTGGCACCATAACAATGTGGCCCCATTGTTTATCTGTTGCTAGGTAACCAACTTCAATGTTGATTCTATGATTCTGGGCATAGTAAGGCTATTGTATTCAACTATTATTCTGATAACGCCCAAATTATTGGTTCTAAAAACTTGCTGTTTTCACTGGTCTCTAATACATGTGTAAGACACACACACACACACACACACACACACACACACACACACACACACACACACACACACACACACACACATACCGTAGATCTTCTGGATGCCCAGCAGGTCGTCCATGGGCAGTTTGAAGTTGTCGGTGTCCATGTACTGGTAGAACGGCGCCATGATAGCGGTGGGATCGTTGGAGTGTTCCAGACCCAGGGCGTGGCCGAGTTCGTGGACCGCCACCAGGAAAAGGTCATTACCTGGAAAAAGAAACAGGAAGTGACATCATCAGCATCAACGTAAAACTCACCCAGCGCAAAACTCAGTCACTCATGCAGCTTGTTTTTAACTTTACTTTTACATTTTACATTTATTTCTTTTATAGATTTGTATTTTTTTTTCTCCATTTCTTTCTTTTTTTTTTTTTTTTTTTTGCATATTTTCAGTACAATTACGTGTGTTAGTTCAGAGTTGCTAAACTGATATACATTACTCATTTAATTTCTATTTGATTCTGGTCTATAATGAAGATCATTCAATCACAATATTTGTTGTTTTGTGTTTAAGGTTGATTTCATTCCCATTTTTCGTTAAAACATTCCAGTGTTTTGTCAGTTTAATACATCATTACTAATTTACACTATGCGTGTCTGGACGTTGAACATATATTTTGTATTATAAGAATATTTTTTGAATGTTTGGTTAGTGGATTTGTGAAATATTTTGGTTTCTGGAAACACTTAAATAATTTAATAATCATCATGATGGACACTAACTCTGATTTCACTCATTTTCTTTACTTTACTACTACTACTAATAATAATAATAATAAAATGTATTCATATAGCAGTATTTGCAGAAAGATTTCGCAGTACTTTACTATAAAATCAGATGTAAGACACACAGGCAATAAAACACACAGTTATAAACACAGACACAGACATAAAATGATAAAACCAAAGGGTCATAAAAGCCACCCTTAGCTAAAAGCCAGTGAAGTGCCAGTGAGAAAGTATAATAATAATAAAAATAATGTTAAAGTTCAGGCATTTGTGCAAAACTAAGCAGCTTTTCCATTGTTCCTCAAATTGCATGAATACAACTTGCACATTAAAATTCATCTAATGCAAAAATAACAATTGGTGGTTTTTCGGGCGTAGCACAATTGGTAAATCATGCAAAACTTCAATGGAACGACCTTTTCTGCAACTGGAATCATGTGACTGAAATAACCCGGATGTAACAAGAGAAGAAGAAGAATTTTAACAGAAACATGGTGTGGTATGTGAGGACAAACCAGGAAACGGAATAATTTAATTATTTAGTACCAGATAGACGACGATATAGAAAAATAATGATGAATATATCTGTAAATAAACACCATATTTACGTTTGTCCCCATATTTATAGAATAACTTCGTGTATCATATCAAGATAATAAATAAACAAATCATCGCATTTGATGATTTAATGGGAAAAAAAACGACATTACATTCTTCAGTTTTTTTCAATATTTAGTAAATATCGGTAAAGTTTTCGAGCAGATGTCCAACGGGAAAAAGCCACTGCCGTTTGTCTCGAGGATGCGCTTTGCTCCTGTTGAGAACATGCTAGGTTTTTTTTTTATTAGCATTAGCCCGCTACTGTATGTGTTGTATAATTTATAACGGCGCTATGGAGGCTATTAACCCCATTCCAAAGACACATGTTTTATTCTAGTATTGTAGACCATAAATAAAAGAACGTGTGCTCAGCAGTGACCGCCTTCTTAGAATTAAAACACATTAAATATTTGACGTTCTGAGTCGTCATCTGGACTCGGATCGAAAGTAATAAAAAATGATCTAATCCTGTGCATTTCCTGTTGCCATCTCTGCTCCCGTACCTTCTTTTCTTCTTATCACACCCAGAGACTCGACAGGAATGAAGAAGAGCATCACTTATTCATTGAGATTCCTACCAAAGTGAGGCACTTATCTTCTGCAAATCTGTCACATGAATAATGCATCAGCAGATACAGGCAGTTCTTATCATGTACTGTACGAAGCAGAATTTACAGGCCGGGCTACCACCGACAAACCAACGAAGCGGGACCTCGTGAAAGACATCTGACTGTACAAATGTCACCGAGGCTTTACAGGGTTCATGTAAAACCTTCAGCTGCACAGGTGTTAGAAGACAAACTACAGTAATGTTCCGGGATTTGGTCGGATTCCTCTAATAAAAATAGACGGCGTGCAAAAGTTAGGGAAAATATGAAAAATTAGGGGAAATTTATGCCGCCTTGTAATATTGAACGAGTGTCTGGAGATGGAGTTTATAGCAAATAAAGCCAGGCAGAGCAGAGGGAAGAGATAAAGAGGAAAGAGAGGAACGGTTCAGTGATTTAGGAATCAATTGAAGAGGAAACGGGGTCAAACAATGCTCTGAAGCCCAAGACCCGGGTCCTTAAAGACCAGGGAATAAACGTGAACGGTTAAAACACAGAAATACCTCCTCCGCACTAATTGGGCTGGAGGTGATTTCACTGTGACTTCCAGAGCTGTTCAGGACAGAAGGGGATTAAACGGAGATTGTGGAGAATCAGTTGTATTTGCAAACATATTCAGAATCCACTCGAACAGCTCTGATCTCAGAGGGGCTGTATGTAGGATGAGCGTTTTCAACACCACCGACAGCGTTACTACCACCGACTGTCACAATCGTCTTTGCTAAGAAAAACTAACACCACAGGGCCTTTGACCCAACAATCAAAAAGGGACCAGATGGGATGAGAACCACGAAGAAACAACTTTTAGTGTTATAAAAAAAATAAAAAATAAAAAGTCGAAGCAAATGTTTTCACCACTGAACAAAAGCTCCGAATGCAACAAATGGAGTTTGGTGCTGTTTTCTTCGACGTTACAGATGGTTCGTTTGTCAGACGGGAGCAGTTGTTTATTTAACTGCTTAACTAGTTTCAGTTACTTCCTGTAGCCTTCGTCAGAAGCGTCACATGATGTTGTTGTGACATGTCTTGTAGGCTGTTTAGATGAGTTGGCGAGACAGCCGGGAGGGTTTACGCCCCCCTACTGTCTGACGTCTTTTCTAGGCTGCAGTCCTGGAAAAGTCTAGTCAAACAGGTAAATAAACTACTGCCCCTATCTGATAAACGACCCATCTGTAATAATTGTAAGTGGTAGATGATATGAAACTTTACCAAAACAAACAAAAATGTCTTTGACAGTTTGATTCTGATGTTTATGAAGGTATAAAGTTAAGCTAAGTTGGCATTTTTTGATCTATGTTTTAGAACTGTACCTCGGTTCTTTTAACTGTTATGTTATGTTAACCCTCCTGTACAGTTGGGATCATTTCACTGTAACACAAAACAATCCATTAGCCAATAGCACACAAAGATGATCAGAAGAGTAAAGCTAACACTAAGTTCATAATCATCACTTTGTATCTTCTTTGTATTGTTCAGTTAGTTTTATGGGAGAGAATTAATATTTGTACAATTGGATCTGCTTAGTGTTAGCTTAGCGCTGCAGAGTTTGTCTCATTGATCTGTTTTATTAAGTTATTCATGGCATATGTTGGTCTCAGACCGTTAGTGTGGTTTCAATATTTGCCATTTAAAAAATTGTTGCTTGGATTGTGTTGCGTTTATCTAAATATTGGTTTTATTGAGCTTTTAGCTGATGTTCTTCCGGTTACATGGATGTCTAGTATGTGTATGCATGTATGCTAACAGATAATTAGCATTTATTGGAGGCAGGAACAAGCTGCAGTGTTGACACAGTTCCAGAGGAAACTGACAGTGATGATGAATTTTTAGCAGATTTCAGCACATCACGAGAAGTAAAACCACCAATTTGTAAAAGTTGACAAGTTAAAAGTTTACACCGCGTTGATAAATCAGCTTTCGAGGGGTGGCTGGAGGTACCGTCTGTCTTTTTCCATCTCTGTCTTGACTACTCTGTTCAGCCTCCAGGGGCTATTTGAGGTCAGCGTCGTCACTTTGCTTCGGTTTGCTTATGCGAGTCACACGGCGGAAGACGGAGACAACATCCCGGCGGCTGTGGTGGCGGTGGCGGCCACAAATAAAGCCGAGGCCCCGGCTAATTATCGGCTGGAAGGTACGGAGAGCTGAGACGGGGAGGGTCGGAGGCGGCGGCGGTGGCAGCGAGGGATGAAAGAGACAGCACAACAGAGACGAGATGAAGAGTTATAGGAGAGCGGAATGGATTCAGAGAGGATAAATAAAAGATCGGGGGGTGGGGGGGGGTAAAGTGAGGAGAAAGGGCATTTGGAACGACAGCAGTGTGAGGAAATGGGGGGAAAAAAACAAAAATGATAAAGGGAAAGGGGAAAAACTGAGGCGAGGAAAATGATAAGGCTCCGGACTATCTGTTATCTGGATGTTCCAATGTTCCTACAATCACAAAAGATGGAGATGATGAATTGTACAACTTTAACCTCTGGCCCTGGCATTTGTAACATCATCCTCTTGTCTTTGTATCTCAGCGGGAAATAAATATAAGGCAGGAAATACAGTGAGTGGGCTTTTTAGGAGGAGGATACTCTGAACAAAACAACGCCAAAACACTGTGGGTATGATATATATTACAGAGCGCTGTGATAACCCACTGGGAGAAGAGGGTGTTTTTAGTTTCTGGGGACAAACAAAGAGTCGGAGTCATGTGTTTTTGCATGATTTGTTATCCGAAGCACCTTCAAAGGCAGCTCACTGCTCCTGAGGTGCTACGTGCTAAGGCTAATTGCAGGTCAAATGTAGTGACTGAATTTCCTTACAGTGATGATAAAGCACCTTTTTAACCCTTTCAGTGACCTGTCTGAATATTTCCACTCAATGTCTGGCAGGAAACCAGATTTTCAGGATTTGATTTTTTTTTTTTTTTTATTAGACAGCTCACTGCTCCTAATATGCTAATGCTAATCGCTAATGCTAGGTGCTATATGTATTAGTATGAGTAAAATATAGTGAATACATTTACCTACAGAAATAATTGAGTTAATTATGTTTTTATTAGCATATTACCACTTGAGAATGCTAATTGGTAAAATAAGAGAATAGGATTTTTATTGTATTTTATTTCACAAATTTAGAGATGATGAATTGTACAACTTTAACCTTAACCCTGGTGTTTGTAACGTCATCCTTTTGTCTTTGTATCGCTGCAAGAAATAAAAAATAAGGCATGAAACACAGCAAGTGGGCTTTGAGGGAGGAGGATATTCAGAAGAAAATGTATTTTTGCACAAATTTCTTTTATTTTAAGCACCTTCAATAACAGTTCACTGCTCCTGATGTTAGGGTAAATGCTAATGCTAATGAATGGGTCCTTAAACCTTTTTAATGAACTTTCTGAATATTTCAATTCAAGTGTCAGTGAGGAAACATCTACTCATTTTTTAGACAATAGCAGCTTACTGTTCCTAATGTGCTAATGCTAACTGCTAATGCTAGGTTCTGGGTGTATTAGTAAAATTCAATGCATAAATTTGTCTAAATCCATAATTGAGTGAGTTAACCTTACTAACTTTTAATTATGATTTTATTAGCATATAACGGCCTGAAAATGCTAACTGCTAGCATAACAGAACAGGAATTTTTATTGTCTTTTATTTCACAAAAGATGGAGATGATGAATTGTACAACTTTAACCTCAAACCTGGTGTTTGTAACTTCATCCTCTTGTTTTTGTATCTCAGCAAGAAATAAAAATAAGGCATAAAACACAGTGAGTGGGCTTTTTAGGAGGAGGATACTCTGAACAAAACAACGCCAAAAACACTGTGGGTATGATATATATTACAGAGCGCTGTGATAACCCACTGGGAGAAGAGGGTGTTTTTAGTTTCTGGGGACAAACAAAAAGTCGGAGTCATGTGTTTATTTTTAGTGATTTGTTATTCTAATCAGAGTCTGAGGAGGATTTTTGCAGGAATATGAAAAGCAGGAAGTGGACGGAGAGAAGAGTAGTGGTTTAGGGTCAAGGTTGCGGTTAATGAGAGACGGGAAAGGAGTAAAAAACTGGAGAAGATGGAGTGGAGGAGGAGAGTCAGGGGAGATTTATGATCACACGATGCTCTGTCTTTCCCACAGGGCTGCAGTAAAGTAAACAGGGCCTGTGATTAGGAACCAGAAACCTCTACCTGCTCTTTCTCCGTAATTTACCACCGCCGCCGCCGCTACGGCTACAACTGCCTGCTGGGAAGACAGGCGGGGGAGGGGCGTGCACGTGGCGGGTGCAGACATAAACACACACACACCGATAAACACTTCTAGACCCACAAATCAGATACGAGGCCCCCGGACAGCGCCGTTCAATTGCAGTAATAGCTCAGGTTGTCGGCGCTCGGCCTCCGGGGGCCCGTAACCGACTCTGCTTTAACCAAACGCCGCCGGATTCCGCAACGTGTGGCGTTCGATTTGATCTACAAGTCGAGAGGAGGCATCGACGTCCTCCAGACCCTGCGGACGATCATCTCCACGAGCGGGAATATTATGCACAAGAAAGTCTAAACATAAACATTGTGCGTCGCTTCCACGTCAAAGGTCATGTGACAAAATAAACTTTATTGACCAGGACGAACACAACGATGCAAAAATTAATTATGTGGCTTAAGAAAAACAAAAAAAATGTGATATTTAAATACTGGTGTGCAAGTAGTGAAATCAGAGCGTCTGGATTCACGTGCCTGACGGATCGCTTCGGTGACGCCCCGTTTCCACTCCATGGTACCGGTTCTACTCGGTTCTATTCAGTATTCCTGTGGTACTTTTCCACTTACATAGGACCAGCTCATCTCAGCTTGACTCGTTACTCCGACACATCGCGTTACTTCTGTGTCGTCTGCTCAAAGTTGCTGAAAACTCGCTTATTTCGTATTTTCTTGGCTGAATTTATTTATTTATTTATTAGTACTTTATATTTGTCTGATGCTTTTATCCAAAGTGACTTACAAGGTATAGGCATGGGCCCACCTGGGATTTGAACTGGCAACCTTCCGCACCAAAGTCAACGGTGTAAACCACTAAGCTATCCAACCGCTATTTCTATGTCTTCCACCACAGACTGAATCTCGGTTCCGTCTATGGTGTAGTTTGGTTCTGTCATCATGTGGGTTCATGGATCACTATTCACTGTCTACTTCTGCATCTGATTTATGTAAATCGGTCACAGAGAAAACTGTCTGACCAATCAGTGTCTGCAGTGTCCTGACGTCACGTTTCGGTGTCGGTCCCAACATTTTGGAACCTCGGCTGAGGCGGTTCTAATAAACTAGTATCAGTTCCCAGATTCCAGGTCCTTTTTCATAATGGAAAAGAGAAAGAACCGAGTAGAGTCGAAGAGCGTAGAGCCGGTACCATGGAGTGGAAACGCGACATAAGTGCGTCGAAATAGTTTCAAGTGTCGAGTCGGACCACATCTGCTCTGTCCAAATCACCCAGGGGCCACTTTCCTCAACATCCCAGCGACGTCAACACCCTTATCGCCGTCCCGAACTCGCAGAGGACTACGAGCTTTGCCTCCTCCAAAACGCAGCTGTGACTCTGACTCCTGTTACCTCATCGCTGTTGTTTTTCCGTTCTAGCCTAAGCGTGTAGAAACACTCTCTTTGTCCCGCAGGACGTCCAATGTTTCCCATTGTTCAGCTGCGAGACTCCCCGAGCGGCTGACGGAGCACTTTCAGGAACAGTCTTGGAAAAACACTGAAGCAAACACGAGAAGGTGTTAATTACAATTTCAGGAATGTTTTCAGCGGTTGGCAACGCACGCAGACGATGTTATTTTACAGAAGCGGGAATAAGAATCTGCTGTAACTACATTTAAAGACGGTTCGTCGAGTGTTTGAATCAGAAAAGTGCTGAAAACTGAAGGAACTTTGGTTCAGTTTGGAAGTTTATGTCTGTGTTTAAAGTCAATGAGCGTTCAGTTTCGTTCACTTCAATTTTAATGTTGTGTTTTCAAAGTCTGAAGAGTGCTTGAATTTTAGATTAAGGCCTTAAAAATGATGTGATTTATTTATTTTGAACTCAGAAAAAACCCAGTGTGACTTTTGCGTCAGTTCCCAAATACATTTTTCTCTCCATTTAACCATTTCGTGAATGATTTATCACCATTTTATTGTAAAATTATCTTCTACATTTTGCGTTTTTTGAAGTGAAACTCATCTATTTTCCAACATTTAATACATTGATCATGTAGATGTTCGTTAAAGCTCAGATTAAAGTTGAAGGTTATTATAAAACTGGACTTTAAGGTTCGACAAAAACCTCTCATCACCCTTAAAATAAGACAGAATCACCTACAGTCAGATAAAAATAACATTTTTAGACAAATAGCTGTTAAATATCTTATTTCAAGAAATCTTACCAAGATAATTTTCACTTGTTCTTGTCCTTAAAAGTTTTCTGTGATGTGATTTATTTATTTTTAACCCATAAAAACCCAGTGTGACTTTTACGTCAGTTCCCAAATACATTTTTCTCTCTATTTAACCATTTTTTGAATGATTTATCACCATTTTATTGTAAATTTATCCTTGACATTTTGCATTATTTGACGCGAAAATCATCTTATTTTCCTTTTTTTTTTTTTCTCGCGGTCGTCCACACTGTTTATTTATATAGAATTTCTGCATTTTATTAAACTGCTGTAACAGGGTGGGGTATATAAACTATTCTATTCTACATTTAATACATTGATCATGTAGATGTTCGTTAAAGCTTAGATTAAAGTTGAAGGTTATTATAAAACTGGACTTTTTTTCAGTTAAATCCATCATTAATTGAACATAAACCCACTGGTACTGATCCAACTCCACGGGTTTTTACTGGTGAATGAATGTTTTAGAAGATGATGCCGTTTCCATGGTAACCACAGAGCCTCTGAACGTCCAAATATGGTCATATCTGATGACCATGAAAAGATGAAGAACTGTATTTTACACTAATTATTCACATGTGTGGATAGTATTAGTGGATCAGCAGGTGTTAAAGGGTTTCTTTCAGTAGGTGGTTCTGGTCGCTGGTTTTGGTTTTGGGTTCTTTACGGGCTAAAGTCCAGGTTGTGGACGTACGTTGCTAAAAACAGAACAACTTCGACCCCAGAGGAAGGAGAATCCCAGCCCAGAGTTTCTGAGTGACGGAGAGTCGTCCGTCCAGGATGAGCTGAGCAGCTGCCAAGGGGATCCGAGTCCAGCGGATCAGTGCCTGGCTCGGAGGGCCCCGGGCGCAAACAGAGGCAGACAGAGTCCTGCTGGCCGTCAAACCGGAGCTGTGTGCCCGACTTGACAGAGTGACCATTGTGGAGAACGCCGCCAAAGTACAACGGCTACATTCTGCTCGCTCCGCTTCACACTTTCTCTGCTTCCAACGTGGCCTCGCAGGAGAATACGGCGCCAAACACTGGGTCGATTGGTGGGTTTCGCCCCCACGCCTGGACGGTGCGCCACGAGTACAAGCGTCAGAATCAGACGAAGAATAGGGTTTATTGTCAGCGTGCGCGCGATGACGTTAGTGGTGCTAATACCATATATGAATAAAACACCAACGCGTAAGAGAATACGTGTTTGTACGAAGCCTTCATCTGTGCACGAGGACACGGACGTTTGAGACGGTGGACGACCAGGGACAGGGTGGAGACACTGTCCAACAAGTGTGTAGGCATTATACCAGATTATAAGAACCTCATCTGATCTTTATCTCATTTTTATCTTATATCAACTAATATTTAGCTCATCTTTTGTCTTATTTTCATCCCGTCTTCATTTTATCGTTATCTCATATTTATTTCATGTTTATATCATCTGTATCGCATCTTAATTTCATTTTGTCATTATCTAATCTTTTGTTTATCTTATGTTTATCTCATCCTTATCTTTTGTTTATCTCATCTTTATCTTATGTTTATCTCATCCTTTTCTTTTGTTTATCTCAACTTTATCTTTTGTTTATCTCATCCTTTTCTTTTGTTTATCTCATCTTTATCTTTTGTTTATCTCATCTTTATCTTTTGTTTATCTCATCTTTATCTTTTGTTTATCTCATCTTTATCTTTTGTTTA
>JAPSES010003240.1:0-14732 GCA_029822895.1 Maxillicosta whitleyi
ATAGAATAGAATAGAATAGAATAGAATAGAATAGAATAAAATAGAATAGAAACTATGCGTGTACTAAACTCTTGGGTAAACAGCGCCCTCTCTTGTTTATATTCTATTCAGCAGGTCAAATTAATTATGCATCTCTCTTTAAGAAACGCCTCAGCTGTCGCATGGCCTGATGGGAAAAGTGCTCACAGCCAATCAAACGTTTGTTGTCATCGGGTTGGTGTGGAGCCGGTGGCGTCAGGCTGTTTAAAATAACCGTCCCAAACTTGGTGTGGTCGCTGCAAACAAAGACAAACTGATTTGTATACACTGTATTTGTTATAATGTCCTCTGACAGCCGACTGGACGTTTTGCGAGAGCGAAATAAAGATTTACTGATCCAACTCCGGCAGCAGCAGGAGAAACTGGAACATCTGTGCGGCAGCAGTCAGAGCCGCAAGAGGGAGAGAGAGGACGAAGAAGAGGAGGGCGGACAGTCGGCAGAGAGGAGGACTCTGATGGACGGGGACCGGCGTATAGCCAAGTCCACTCTCTGCAAAACTAAAGTGAAATTCGCCGGTAAAAAGATCCAAACAAAACTGTATATCGTACATACGGAGCAATTGCACATTAACTTCTACCCAAGTTAGCTAACTAGCTAGCTAATCGTCTAGCCTGATTCTTTGATAGTGCCGAAGCAGCTGATGCTCAGGCTAATCTTACTATAGATATTAAGATCTGTACATGTACTAGGCTGGTAAATATTTAGTTAATTTAAGCTAAGTCCCAAAGAACTACATTTCCCAATACGTATCTTGGATGTTTGCCATACGCATAACGTATTCAGACTGGTCAGACAAAAATAGATTTTTTGTGGAGCCAAAAGACACATGAAATAAAATGTTTGCTGTAAATTCAATAGTAAACTTCCTGCTCAACGTACATTTCTCCATTTCTTTCCAAAAACTGCTAATACTGAAAGTAGTAGGTGGTCTAATTCAAAGCTACCAAAGCTGTATGAGTTGGTTCTCAGAAGTCTAATGAACAATGGTTAAAACTTGCTCCTCCTCCTTAAAAATAATATGTTAGGTTTTCTAAATATTTGACAGTCTAACCATTTCCCACATCACACTTCTTTTAGTTATCAGATCACATGTATTGGTGGGAATCATAGTTTGCAATTCAAACTGATATCATGGTATGTTGGCCAAAACAACAATATAATGAAACAACATACATCCCAAAGTTTATGTGTAAATGAGGAAAAATATGAATCTAATAATGCAAAGAGCAAGAATTATTTTTTATTTAGTGTAGATGGCCTATAGTGGTTGATATAAAAGGCTGATATAATAATATTTTGCAGGGGAAAAAAGTTAAAGGCCAAATTATATAGCCTACTGATTTCATTCATGTTTGAAATTAATTATTTGACTGGGAAATTGTTGAACAGAACATTCAAGTCAAAATAAATAAATAATAATTCATTAAGTAAATAACTCTGTAACACTGATTAATTGATCAAAAGTGAAACTATGTGAGCTTCCTTTTTTGAGCAATTATTTTCTCTTAAAGTGATTATTTCCACTGCCTAATGCCAAATGCCTAATTAACCACTGGCACCATTTTCTCTGTTGATATAGATAGTTTGCAACATGTCTTATCACTCATTTGTAAATCTCGAATTCACTGTTTTATAGCAACAGTTTTGCTTAATTTGACAACTGAGATGTATCAAAAAATTCTGATAGTCTTAGCACAACACAACTTCCTTGTCCATATGTACAGTGGATTAATAAAAAAAAATATGGATGGGGTGTCATAAAAGGAACTAATGTGATTTCATTATCAACTAGTAATCAAAGTCTGTACAGAAATAATAGAGAAAAATATGTACAATAAAACATTAAAGAACTACATGAAAAATTGCTTATGAGTTGTGGAAACTATGAGTTTTAGCTTTTGTGTTTTAAAATGGGGTTTGCTCAGTGTGGCGCTTTAGTTAATCCTATTGAGACAGATGAATCAGTTTTTTTTAGTGACACGTGTATGTGGTTGAGATATAAAGAAAGTGATGTATATGTCTGTACGTTTCAGCTTTTGTACTGCAGACTTGGGTTTGCTCGGTATGAGTGCTTACAGTAGTTACAGCAACAGATCAATCAGTTTGTTTGTGTCTTTACCAGATACATGTGAGAGACTCAAAAGCATCCAGCAAAGTGTTTCTACACCATCTCAGGCCTCTGATCACAGAGGGGGATCTCTGGAGTGTACAATAGCATCAGATATTTTCAGAGACAGAAATCCTTCGGTCCATGAGAGGCTGCAGAGCAGCAGGCCATCCAATGCAAGGACCTCTCTGGTAGATCATAGTGAAAAACAGGTGGGTGACACAACCATGAGTGATTTACTCAAGTTTTTCAACTGCTGGATTAAATGCCTACATGATTTGGGAATAAATTCACATTGGTAATTGTGATTTTGTTTTGAGCCTACTTTCTTGGTTGTAAAATGTTAAAATTTTGGAATTTGAAATGTATATTTTTTCTAATCAAATACAGTATATGAAGTCAACCTATACAGCACATACCGTATTTTGTTTTATTTATTTATTTTTTATGTTTCTGCTATTAGATCATCTTAAATCCTCCCAAATCAGAATCTTTAAATTGAAGCATTTTGCAAATGTACAAATGCAAAAGCTGATATTTTTGATCATTATCGCGATTCATTTAATTGTGTAGCTCAGTGGATTTGACCTAAAAATAGGAACTAAGCAACTACAACTACAAAATAATAAATGGGAAACAGAAAATCAATAGTAATAATAATTATAATAATGATAATACATCGTATGAACAATACAGTATTAGTTGATTTATTTTCTGGCTTTACGAAATGAAGACAAGACATACTTGAAAAAAATGCTCTTTCTTTAGTAAAACTATTTGCAACATTTGACTAGAGAAACACAACAAAACGGTTGTATTTTGAATTTTTGTCGAGCATGAAAAGCCTCCACATGAATCATCTTGATTTTGTAATATAGGAAGCAAATCCTTGATTAAGTGAGTTAATTTAATATTATGTGTAATATTATGTGCAGTCCTGCTCAAATGATTTCTTTCTTTCTCATTCTAATGAGTCAGTGCTGATTCATTCATTTCTGTGTAATTTGTTGGTCTTTGTAGAAGGAGGTAGAAGAGAACGAAACACTTGAGTCTGATGAATGTGCAGAGATTCCTTCCTCAGGCCGGCGTTGTTTGCAGCCTTTACTTGGATACGACTGGATAGCGGGTAAGTCTTATTGCTTCCTTCTCTCAGTCTGACTCAGTCTTCTAATGGACCACTAACACATAATATCTGTTCTCTATAAGGCGTCCTGGATACTGAGGATTCTTTGATAGACCGCTCTGATGAATTCTTCAATGAACTGCACACATTTAGATCGCTCCATAAAGATGAGTGTGTCCGCAGCCCACAAGCAGAGTGAGTATTTTTCATTCAGTTGCACTTGACTGTGACTGAGCAGTCTACCTGTAAATGATGATGGCTTCAAGTATTAATTAGTTCTTTTTAATAGATTTTCCGAGGCGAGTCTCTTAGTCTTGCCGTCACTATCAGACAAGAACAACCCTGACGCTAACAAGGACACTCATCAATGTAAGAAATGTCATTTATCTAAATTTGTGCTTTTCAGGACCACTTAATATTTATCTACATCTACTTACTTGCTTTTTTTCAGGTACTTTCTCTTATAGGATTAACAGCAGGCTGTTTCCAGTCCCACTTAACTCTAAGGAGTGCTGTCCTGTGTGCAAAAAACACAAGTCCACACACCCTCACACTGCAGCTGAACCAGCTCTAATAAGGTAATAATTAAGGACTGTGTATTTGTCCTTTATCTCTAAAAACCTGGGAATCTAAAGGCTCTTTCTGTGTTGTGATTACATCAGCCACTTTCACTTTGAGCTCACATGTAAGTAGTATATTAAGGTGGGCTAGGTGATATTTGAGAAAAAGTAGAGCTGGGTGATATGGAAAAAAATCATATCACAATATTTTTTTTCATATCCAACAATATTGATATGCATCATGATATAAATCAAATCATAATTTTTGTCAAGCTTAAATATTCCGTTCAGACATCAGATGGTTATTTTTTATTTAAATATGATTTTTTTTTTGTCAGAGGTTGAACATGACAGATGTGCTGAAGAACATTGTAGAACTGTTTCAGATACATAAAACAGATGCATATAAAACTAAACTAAAAGTCTGACCAACAGGCAAACACTTTCAAGTTGTAAAAGAGAACACAAACAAAACAGACCATTTTCACAAAACAATACTGGGGCTGTGTACGTAGAGGTGCATTCGATAACTGCTGTAACTACCGTAACTGGTGTACACCTGGTACACCTCTGTATTGTATTTAAGGCTCCAAACTGAAACGGTTTCGTACAAACAAGTTCATTCTTACATTCCCACTTTTCAGTAACCTGGTTGCTCCCGAGTTCTCTGTGGAATTTTCTCCTGAGGGAACACTCATTGCCTCCCACTGCAGCCTAAACATTAGTGTGTATGCTGCAGCTGGCTCTTGCACATGTGCTCTGTGTGTCAACCTAACTTGACATGACTCTAGTGTGATATGTTTGGTGCGGCGCTACTTAATTATGATTGGCTGTTCTTACGTCTGTTAAAACAGAGATGAATGAATTCTAGCTAAATTGTATTGAGCGAGTCTCATTTCTATTGAGGAAAACGTTATTTCGCAATATATTTATCATTATTGTTTTATTGCCCAGCCCTAAGATGTCTTGTATGACACAATATTTTTTTTCTGCAGTGGGTTAAATTTTCTTTACAAGCACAAGACATACAATATGTAACAGCAAAAGAGTGAATAAAATGCAATAGTAAGTTTCTTTCAGCTTTTCCCTTCAGGGGTCACCACAGCGAATCAGATTCACATGTTGATTTGGCACAGGTTTTTACATCGGATACCCTTCCTGACACAACTATCTGTATTTATCCAGGCTATAACGGAACACATTTGGTGCTGATGTACCACATCCATTATTACATTTCACAGTAAAATCATGTCTTTGTACTCAGGTTTTGTCTCAAGGTTATTTTATGAAGGCTTTAGTCATTTCAAGACTGGCCAAAAGCACAATTGTAAGACTATCACTAAATTGTATCTGTGCGGTCTGATTTATTTGTGATTAGAAAAAGAAGATTAAAATGAAAGTTTAGCTAATTCTTCAGCTCACACGCTGAAATACTTGGCCCTATCCAACCCCCTCTGGCGGTTTACTTACCTGTATAATCTGTGTAATATTTGGAGTATTTGTTCCCCTCAATGTTCTTACTATGATTCTGGTTTGGCCTTATTTTGGTCTCATACTGCACTGGTCTTTTTCTAAGCCCAGTCTCAATCTTTCACAGTCTTGATCTTATCTCAGTTTCGATATGCTCTGTTCTCTCTGATGACTGGTTTTGGTTGAGGTGGTCTCAACTACATAATTGCCTAAGTTGCAAACATACACACAAGACGGGTTTCACTGTGAGTCATTCAGAGCTGCTCACAGAGGAGTAACTGTAACAGAGCCACTTAAGTTATGTATACTAACATTTTATTGACCCAAAGTAACGTATCCAGAAGAAACATACCTGGACAATGAATAAGTTACAGATTAGAAGAATGTTGGAAATGTGGGAGTACATAAGGCAAGACAATGTATAACAACCTTAGCTATTTTTAGACATTATAAAATAGATATATAATACTTATACTGTTGGTTTAAATACTATGGCAGGGTATTAGGTCCGCATGAGGAAATAAACATGCTCATCACGAGGAGAATCAAGTCATATTTTTTGAGAATCAAGTCATAATATAATGAGAATAAAGTTGTAGTTTTCACAAAACTCATTATCGAAAATAATGTCATAATTTTATGAGATTAAAGTCATAATATTTTGAAAATAAATTCAACAGAGTTTCTTGTTACAAGCAGCAACTTTCACTTTTATTGGGCCAGATGAACCCCAAATGAAAGTATAACTTCACAAAAAGTTCCAAGTTCTCCATTATGCAACGAGTGGGTACGACTTTATTCTTATAAATTACGACATTTTCCCCACCGGTTTGTATTCTTGTAATATTATGGCTTTATTCTAGACATATTCCAACTTTAATCACATAAAATTATGACATTATTTTCGTTAAATTAGTTTTTTGAAAACTATGACTTGATAGTCATTATGTTATGACGTAATTCTCGAAAAATTATGTCTTTATTCTAATAGTGAGAAGTGTTTTTATTTTCTTATGTGACTCTTGTATACTGTTGTTTGAAATACAGTCACTATCCCATAAACAATAATACATACAGTCTGTGATGCCATGTGTCTTGGTATTTTCCCTTGTCCTCAAATATCCTTAATATAGAATAGAATAGATTAGAATGTCTTTATTTCCATTATACATATATACAAGGAAAAGACAGCTCTCTTGTGCTGCGTAGAGCTATCTCTTAATTTCTCTCATAATTTAATATGGATGTTTATCTGTGAGAGCCAAAGAGCACAAAAAGTGAAATATTATCATCAATATCATGCTACCTCACCATTTAAAAGTGATGTACTTAATATTTACCACATAGTGACTGAGCATAGCAAGTATGTGGAACAAGTTGCAATACATTGCATAAACCTGATGTATTTCACTAGTTCCAAGACAACAGTCTTTTGATGTCTTTTCAAACAGTGTTTTTATTTCAATAAAATTAAAGTATTTTTTTGTTTAATTTCGAAGGGTCAGCATTCCTCACTCCACTCTTTTGCCTCCGTTCAAGTACAAAGCTCATCGGCGTTGCAGCTTTGACCCATCTGATAGTTTGGGTTTACCTTCGGTGAGTGAGCCTGTAAATGACAAAAGCTTCTGCATGATAATTCTTGATTTTCAAAGAAGCTGTCTTGCCATATTATCATGTAATCCGTTCACACCAGGTCAAAGCCTCCATGTTTTATTAATAGATCATCCTGCTCTTTCTTTTTTTTTTCAATCACTGTCTCTTCTCTTCTGTAGCACTGTCTTTCAGGCTGGTCAAACACAGGTCAGAGCCCCCTGACACCACAAAGTAGCCTTGATCTGCGGAGTAGTCTGAATATCAAGCATGGCACTGAGTCACCGAACAAGGAACTAGAGGTGAGACACTGTAGACTTTTAAATATATGTCACACTACAGAGCTGAGTTGAATAAAATTTGAATAAAAACATCACCAAGGTAGCGGAGGCTGCTTGGATGTGAACAATGCATACTGTTAGAATATGTCTTACTGTTTTTTAACAGTTGTTTGATTTTTTTTTTTTTTTAAATATATATATCAGGATCTCTCTGCTTCCAAAGTGTCTCGTTGCCTGAAGCCTGATCAGATCCCACACGTGTCACTCTTGGCTCGACACCACTTCCAACACGTGTCTCCCAAAAGGAAAACAGGAACAACATCCCACCCTATGACCTGACAATTGTTTATTTTCTGATGATTACTGAAATTTCTGTGCATCATTTACCACCCACCACCCAACATAATCCTTGTCTATGTTCAGGTTTTGGTATTTTTTACACCAGTGATGATTTTCCTAACGTTTGCTTAATTAATGTTTTTCAATATTAAATAAACAGGTTGTCATATAGAAAACCAAGGGAGCATCAACATTTATAAGTGCCTGACCTTAAGTTTTAGAAAGTAATGCAGGGATTCACTTAATGCAAATAAAATGTACCATCTGTTGACAGGAGCACTGTGTCATTTGTTTTCCGATTTACAATTCACATGTGAGTGTTAGCAGCCCTGTGCATGTGAGGAAAGATTAGAATGTTGCACCACAGTGGAAAGATATTTAACACATCAGGGGACTCTTTTTAGAATTGCATACAGAAAGCTCAATTTGTGGTTGCTTTTTGATTTTCACAACATAAAGGATGTCTTTCAGTCATATCTGTTGCACAGACACCCTTTTGGGTTTCCCTTTCCATTTGTTTGCTTTGGCTCCAGCTTTATGCATACTTCTGTTTTTGACTTCCTTTGTTACTTCCTTAGTTTAGGACAGAACAATTCTGTAACAAGCTGAGAATGATACTGTACGTAGACTTCCATTCACAGGAAACCACAACTGCCTATACATCTTGTCAGACACTGTATTCATCACACCTCTACCATACAGACATATTGTTAGAATTTTGCAGTTTGGAATTTAGAGTTGTCATTTTTCATAGATTATTCTGCTACTGTTTTACTGGTCTGACCCACTTCTGATTAAATTGGGTTAAAATGAGTTTGTGACACCCATGAGTCAAAGGAAACCTTGATAATAAGAACCATGACTGAAAGATCTGCTTGATGATAAAGGATTTGACATATATATTTTTTTTATTTTGATCAATAGTAATTGTGTGATGCAAGTTACTAATTTCATTGATGCAACTTTGCCTCAAATTCCAAACATCTGCCTGACAGATCTTCATCAGTAAACTTATATTCACCAGTGACTTCATATATCAGTAGGTGGTAGAGGAGGACGTTTACTTTAAAATGACACTGATGGTGATGATACCAGTATTAACCCGTGAAGACCTAAACATCCATCTTCATCCAGATCTATGGACTGATGTAAAATGTTTAATCCCAGTTGATCCACTAATCCTATCAATACATAAAATTTTTGGTTTAAAAAGCAGATTGTCATCGTTTCATGATCATCAGATACAGACATTTGGACATTCAGAGGCTCTGTAGGTACCGTGGTGGAAATACCATCATTTTCTACAACACTGATTCACAAGTAAAACCCATAGTTTGATAAATGACAGCAAATGGACTCAGTTGCTTGATGTTCAATCTTTCATTTTATCTCTTTGATATAATAACCTTTGAATTTACTCTGAAATTTTATGAACATCTACATGATCAGTAAATTAAATATATAAAAATATCTGATTTTTATTGGAGAAATGCAAAGTAAAGAGGATAATATTACAATAAACATGATAAATCACTTAAGAAAGGATAATTATAGAGAAAAATTGAATTTGTGAATTGTCATGTTAGCGTGTTCTTTTATTGGAAGCTTCGAGAATAAGTCCGGATTCATTTCAATCTCATTTTTATAAATTTAATCAGACTTGAGGTGATCACAAACAGGATACAACATACTCAGAACTGAGGACCCAGACCCAGGAGCTAAATGGGGTCCTGACATTTCAGTGCAAATGACTTCTATATCCAACTGTAAGCTGATCCCCAACAATGGGCTGACCCTGTGGGCTAGGTGGGTCGGGTCACTAAAAACATAATCTGATGTTATCCGACTCCCAATTCAAACAGATGTGATAACACAACTAAAAGCTTACAAACTGAAACAAAGAATCCTACCTTAAAACATTACTACTGTGTAATAACACAATTTATCCTAAAACATCAGTATCTGAATTAAAATAATATTTCACAAATGTCACACTGGGTCTTTATGGGTTAAATGTCATTTTTGTTTTAACTAGTGTTAAGCTAAATGAGTTTTCGTTCATCTTAGCAGTCAGTCTTTTTCATGTGTGGCATAGAAATTGATTTACAGTATTTGAATCCTTCTCTGGACTGAAGAGCAACAGTGTGAGAACCACATCTGCTCTTAGTCTTTTCAGACGTGCACTGTCATTCTAGTAATACAGATATACAGGCTGATTGTGTAGGTCTGCACTGTGCTGCACTAAAACCTGAAAATCCACATCAATCTGTGGCAAGTTTCAGAGAACACTGAACTTAAAGTATAAAGCTGTACCCAGGAAATTACTCAGCACTGTTGTAGTAAATAGGCTATACCTAAAAATGCTCCAGTCACTCAAAAAAAGGTTTCGCTTCCATGTCACACTTGACTCCACAGATGGATGATTAACCTTTATATTCAAGAAAAAAAGACATAATTCTGCTGCATGTAACTTAGACTTCACCCTAACAGACAAAACTGATAAGACCACAATGGACAATAGAGCTACTAGAGTTCCTCTAAAGCACCAGAGAAATGTTAAGAATGTGGGAGGGGAAACTTTTGGGTGAAATGTCAGTCTTGTACAGGAACAAACAAAGCAGAGCATGTGTGTATTAAACAGGCACCGCCTCAGCATGGGCTTCATGGTTCATTTGTAAAACAGTACATTTTGACCACAAAGTTGTCAGTACAAGGTAAAAGTAAAGGTAAAAAAAAAAAAAAGGTAAAAAGTGAATGTGACATTTAAGGGCGTTCACTTTGCTGAATGACACTTCAGTAATACCAAATAAAAGCTACACAACACTTCACCTGGGAGACAAAGAACAGATCTGAAATATTTAATTTTCAGTTTTATATATGCAATGTATACAAACATGTCAACAAAAGGCAACGTGAGAAGCATTATAATGTTCTTATACACAAAAAGTCAGTGTTTAAGGTCAATACAAACAACTACATTAAGTACTTGGTGAAACCAAGAAAGACGTATCGATAAGGTCTAAATATGGCAGCCAAATTTTCAAAAAGGTGTTATATCATTTTCTGAGACAATAAATGATTTTTTTTCCCTCAGGGGGATGCAACTATTCATCTCAAAAGACCACCTGTCAATAAGTAGAGACATCACAGTGCACTTTTTGACGCTACACATAGAGCCAAATGTTGTTTAAATAATAATAATAAACTTTATTTGTATAGCACCTTTCATACAAAAACTGTAGCCCAAAGTGCTTCACATTCATTAAAAATTCAAATACAATTTTAAGACAGGTTGAAATAAGAAATAAATAAGTTATACATTAAGATTTGATTGTACAGAATTATAAAATTACAAAAGTATAAGAAAATAAAAAATTTCAATACAATTTTAAAATTTCAATTAAATTTCAGTAACAGAAATAAGAAGTTTAAGATTTGATTACACACAGAATAAAATAAATCCACTAACAGTGACATGACACATTCACTACTGAGAAGCCACAAAATCCTGTTACAGCACTCAAACACAGCTGTAAGTGAAAATGATAATACAGCTTTTAAGTTGATATTTAGGTATATAAACATTCAGACAAATACAAATTAATGCATTCTTTTCTCATTTATTTTACTTTAAAGATTAAACACATTCCTCCAAATTATATAAAATCAAACAAATGGAAAGAAAAAATGATCAACTTGACATTTAATTTTTTTATATGCTCTGGAAAGATAAAAAGACAGAGGTTTTAGATGTTTTATTATATACTGTATATTTATGTGACAGTAACTCTTCAATAAAGAATGAAAGTACAGCATCAGATTACAGTTTGGTCTAAGTGTGGTCTAACCAACTGGTTATTTACCTCACTGCGATGAATGTGGGCTACTGCCTGGCTGCCTATTTCCTTCCTACAAACGCACAGTACAGTTCAAGGAAATTACACTGGTTGGCTCAGACAACCGGTTTCTAAAATGAACAGTACCCTGCACAGTACACTGGTGGCTTTATCCTCCACACTCTCCACTCTGCTTTAAAGAAGTGATGACGTGCATACTCGTACTGCTGGTTTTGCTGGGCACACAAGCAACAAAGGTAGGTTTTCTTTTGTTTGTCTGTTTGTCTGTCATGTACAATAAATCGGTGTACATGCAGTATGTGTGTATCCGAGACCCATGTGTCCGAAGTCCTCCGTTGACCACTATCTCTAATTTAGTGAGATGAGATAAATCCTGCAGGTTTTAAGTTTATTTCAATAACTTACAGAGTGGTAAATGATATTTGTGTCCTTAGATACATTTTTAAGCATAAACTTTATTTCTATATAGTCTGTTCAACTTTATTATCAATAAGACAGCCTAGGAGACTTTATGTTTTCTGCCTCACTGTGACTTTTGCAGTCATGTGTTTCAGCAGAAAACCTTTCCATAAAGATATTTGAGGTGCGGCAGCCTGTATGATTATTTGGTTTTAGTTGGATTGCATCTATTGTAGTTTAGGATTGAATCTGAAGTAATGCGGCAACATTTTTTACATTGCTGTTAAAAATGAGGAGTTTGTTTAGGCATGCAGCCAAGAAAAAACAGAAAACACTGAAAATGTTCTCTTCCCTGAACTGTCACAAATTAATAAGAAGCTTTGCAGAAGCTTATCTTCACTTTCATGCTGCAGGTTATTGGTGGTCACACACACACAAAAAAAAGTCTGCCTCTGAACCAAATGCTTCTTGCTTGCCGCCTCTGTTTCCTGTAATGCGAGAAACATGCTGCTGCCGTCAGCATATTCTAACTTCTGCTTGTCATTGGATACGTTTCATTTCTTAAGCACAGGACAGGTGTGGGAACGACAACTGTACAGCGGTGTTACTAGTAGGTGATGGTTTTTGTGTGTGTGCATGACTTACTGCACATATACATTGTGAAACTGCCAGAAACTGAAAAGAAAAAAAAAAAAAACATATTTTAGAGGTCCCCACAGAAAGGGAAGGTAAAGGTGAAAAGTCCCTCCTACAAAGTTAGAACAAAAGCTGCCTGTCTGACCACGCTGCATCTCAGAGGGGAAGTAGAGGACCTGTGTGGGTGGTCAGGTACTACTTCAAACTCCTGCTTAATGAGAGGGGGAGGGGGTGTAACCAGTCAGCCAATGACTAAACTGTTGAATTCACTGATTAATTAATGAAGACTTTATGTGACGGGTTCATCACAGAGCAGCGACATTTCAGGGAAAATTGTCTGGCAGACACAAAAGTGGGCTGTCAAAACTTTCCACACATGTAATTTCTGAAATTTTCAATTTAAAGCCCCCAGTGGTCTTTCTGCAGCTCCTCATTTGCATAGCAGAGGATGAGTAAATAGATCTCATAATGTTGTTTTCCTAATAGGTGTACTCACGGCCCTCTGTAGCAGACTCAGATGGAAACTGTGAGGATACAAAATATCGACCAGACGGTTCTAACCTGTGCTGCAACAAGTGTCCTCCTGGTATGTAAGGCACACGTAACAGCACTTATATCAGTGTAAATGGATATTCTTCATACATATTTCTTTCTTTTTTTCTGTGAGGATAGAACCTAAATTATCTCAGAGTATTGATAAAGTCATCATAGATTTGAAAAACCTCCTAATGAACAGCACTGATTTACTAATTAACATTAAATTAATACTCTTGTACGGACTGAGTAGAATAAAAGACACCACCATGCTTTGATAACACAAGCGTGGAAACATAGTGACAAAAATTTGGGTGTGGAGGTGTGAAAAAAGACAACACCACTGATGACTAGCAGAGGACGTTTGTCAGCTTCTTGTGAACATAAAACAGCAATAATATGCTAGCCTACACACACACGAGACAAATTAATTTAAGTGAAGTGATATCATAAAATGGGCTTGTTGATGCCTGTCTATAATTTAGAAAATAATTAAAAAATATGAAAAATATATAATATATAATATATGTATTTATATATGTATTTATTTACTTATTTTTTACTATATAATCATATTCTCCTTTCAAGGGACCTTAGTTTAGACATTTGGTCATCATCATCATCTAGCATGTTTTTACAAAAATGTCCACCTTTAAGCCATTTCTAGGAAAAAAAATCTTATACAGTATTCAAACATCAGCATCTTTGGGCACTGAAAATTTGACATTAAATAAAAGACAACATAGTGCATAAACTGAAATAATAGATGCCAAACATGGTAAAAACTTTTTTTTTTTTTTTTTTTTTTTAAAGCAGTTAATGAAATTAAAATTATTCCCAGTTTTAATGAAAAGGTTCAGAGAAAAGGTTCAGTAAACCTGTTGTTATTGCTTTTTTAATCATCCTCTGTGTGTGTGTGTGTGTGTGTGTGTGTGTGTGTGTGTGTGTGTGTGTGTGTGTGTGTGTTTAGATTAAATTCTAAAACATTAATTTTTAGTTTAGCCACAAAAAAAATCAGTTATAGGTTAAGGAAGTGTTATTTTACAATATTTTTGTATTTTTGTTGAGTGACAGCATTACAGCTGCAGTTTATGTAGCACATTTTTTGCTTTTAAAGCGCATCATGCAGATCAGAAATATTGTCAATTGTTGTGGACACGTGTGAATTTATCACTCATCTTGTAAAGATCAGCTAGTGAGTGGGTTAAAGGTCAATTTCAGTTGCATGTGCACATGTAAAATATACTGTTGCCCATAAAATTAGAATAAAATATTCTTAGCTCTTCTTGTCAAGTGATTGTGACAATGTGATTTATTCTTGATCTAAAGAGTATATGGGATTTGGTATGGAATCATTGCACCTGGTCAAAGGAATTACTGACATGTAAAACTAAATTATTTCAACTTATATCTAATGACAAATAAAGATTCTTTGATTCTGTCTGTAAAAAATGGCAATGTGTTCAAACAGTAACATACCACCTACCTTCTTCTCACCTCTTCAATCTCAAGTTAATTATTCTGCCTCCTACTTCCCCTCTGAGGCTGAAATCAATTTCCTTGTGACTATTTTTAAGCTGTAAAAGCTACACTCAAAATTCTGGCCATTACCACCAGAGTTAAAAAAAAAATGAATTGGATTATTAAAAATGTCTAACTATCAGCTGATAATATTTTACACATATATTTCTTTCTTTGAGTTGTTTATTAGGTATTTATATTCTGCTAGTATGATTTAGAAACGCATAGGCAAAGGATTATATATATATATATATATCTATATATATATATATATA
>JAPSES010003251.1:0-14731 GCA_029822895.1 Maxillicosta whitleyi
CCCCCCCCCCCCCCCCCCCCCCCCCCCACTAGTCCGTCCTCCTTTCATGAACTGTGTACTTTTATTTTAATTTGAATTATTGTACTTTGTAATTATTTCTCTATAAGTGATTATTGGTTGGCTCTGACTTGGTGACTTCCAGTTCACCACCTTGGTTCAACCCACATTGCATTACAATATTAAGGGTAAGATGTGCATGTTCTGAACAGTCCATGTTAACTGTGTCTTCTATGATTGCACCGTACATTTAATTTGTGAATTTAACCCATAAAGACCCAAACATCCCACTAAAAGCACTTCATCCATTACTCATATCAATACCTCTAAATAATTGGTGTAAAATACAGCTTTTATTATTATTATTTTTTTATAATCATCAGATATGACCCATTTGGACATTCAGAGGCTCCATAGTTACTATGGAAACACAGTCATACTCTATAACAATTATTCCCCAGTAAAAAAAAACAAAAACGAATGGAGTTGGATCCATGACAGTGGATGGAAATGTTTGATTTATGTTACGTTAATGACAGTTTTTGCTGGAAAAAGTCAATTTTTCTGCAGTTTTCTCTGTTTTGAACATAATAAACCTCAGCTTAAATCTGAGCGTTTATGAACATTTTCATGGTTAGTAAATTAAATACAGGGAAATATTTGATATTGATAAAATGCAAAATACAGAGTATAATTATATAATAAAAGGTTCTAAATCACTTAAGAATGGTTAAATATAGACAACATTTCATGCGGGAACTGACACAAAAATAACGCTGGGTCTCTATGGGATAAGAAGGATTTATAGACCACAAGGTTGGATTGACTGAGAAAGCTTTTTATTATTTATTGGATTTTTTTAGACTTTTTTTTTAGATTTTTTTTAGAACTTTTCTTTTTTTTCTTTCTTTCTTTCTTTTTTTTTCTTTTTTTTTTTTAGAACTTTTCAACATCTATAACTTTTCATTTAACAAGTATGACACTTATTTCAAATAATGTATTCATGATACAAAGATTGACACTGGACATGAAAAAAAAAAAAAATCAAGACACACAACACAGTCAAAACATCGCATTACCATTAATAACAATATATCTACTCTAATGTTCAAGTTCCAGGCCAGAAAACATATTCACGCAGTAAAAGAGGTAATTTAATGGAATGTTTTCCTGGTTGACGTGCGTAATACGTCACATGACTGCTGTCAGTTACCAGAGCTGACATTATAATGATATTAAACGAGCAGCTGTTTAACAGTCAAAGCAGATGCGTCGCAGATAAAACCTTTAGTTCCTATATTTTAATCGTCGGTTTGACAGGCTAACGTTTTGCGTCGGTCCCCACAGTGTTCGCAGACTTCGTGGGCAGACAGTGGGACGTACTTCCACTGAATCTGTGGCGCAACATTTCCAATAAACGCTTCCCGTTTCAGGAAGTCACAGGCGCAGCGCGTTCCCACGAAAAACAGTCGGATTGTTATGGCATATATCGAGTAAAATCGCTTTAGAAGGGACACGCAGAGGGTATTTTGATTCTTGTACTTATTTTAGTTCTTTAAAAAGAACATACTGCTGTTGTTTTTGGTGTCAGACGCCTTGGCCACAGGATGTACGTGACCCTGCTCATTTTGGGAAGTTTTTGGACTGCATTCACTATCACTGGTAGGTAATGTTAATCTGAAAAAAAAAAAAAAAAAAAAAAAAAAAGGGTTATTCATGAGAGTGTGTTGTAAATGTATATGTTTGTTTCAGGGGCTGATACAGGGCTTAATCTGCTCTGTACCAACGACTATGAAGATTTAATGTCCTGTAACTTTTACGCACAAAACTGTTCCGAATACAGGATGAGTCTTATCAACAAAGAAGCGTGAGTCATCTTTATTTTTTCATCGAGTTTTGTTATGTTATTATTGTAAGATGGTTACTAAGGCTATTTCCTCCTAAAACTGATTCCAGTCACATTCAAAGGATGAGAATTGTGTGGTCCCCTGGGTGTCTTTTATTCTCTATATTTATTATATTATCAATTGTATGCTTATAAGCATGTTTTTATTTAATTTAATTTTTTTTTATTAATTTATTCTGTGTTTTATTAATGCTAGTTTGTAGTCTGTACTGTATTTTGGAGACTATGTTGGTAAAATGTGCTCTACAAATAAAAGTGGTATGGTATGGTATGTTAAAGCATGTTATTGTTGAATTTACCACAGGACAGAGAGCTGCAGCTTCAGTCCATGTGACACAGGATGTTGTTGCTCCATCAATATGATTCTGGTTCTTGGGGAGAGTTTTACAGCCAATGTTCTGAAAGGAACCCAGAGTGTGGAGTCTAAACAGATCAGCATCAAAGACAGCAGTGAGTTACCAACTTCAGAGGAATATTCAGTGAATATTTATACATGAAGTTATTGTACATTATCAAACATATAGTTTTTGTGATCATCAGTTCCTTTATGTGACATATGCTAAACTATATTATAACAATAGTAATAACTATACCACGTCCTCACAGAGTTCATACATGTGTAATGTGTTCACTTTAAAATGCTTGTGACTGTGTTGATGAGTTAGCCCTAAAATAGACCATCATATATCTGCCTTATATAAACTAAAGTTAAGGCTAAGGAACATATTGCCTCACTTCTGTTTTCTTTCATTTTCTGCAGTAAAACCTAAAACTCCATCAATCATTTCCGTGGAAGAATTCAAGGGTAACTTTGAGATTCGCTGGAAGACTAATGTGGTTAAAATAACCATCCTGGACAGTCTGAAGGCTGTGATGACTTATTGGAAAAAAGGAACAAATGAAACGGTAAGACCAATATCATAGATCATAGATCATTTTCCATGGAGGTAGTGGACGTTATATGTAAATTAAGTGACCGACATTTGCCGCATTTCCATAGTGAATGTGAGTTCCTTATAAGTAGGTAAATGTGCTCCATAACAGGTCATCTGTGTTTATTATTGCTCATAGCCATCACATGTTTAACCAGATTCAACCAGATGGAAAAGAACTATCAGTGTCATCATGTCATACAGTGATTATTATCGACCTTTTTTATTTTTCATTAATAAATGTTGTTTTCTCCAAAGCAGAAAACTGAAAATGTGGTGCCAAGCATCATTAATGACGTGAGTGTCTGTGAAATCCACGGTGAAGACTTGGAGCCAAGTACAACTTATGTGGTCAGTCTGAAGACCTACACAACTCTGAGTGGTGCATTCAGTGACAGCAGCAGGGAATGGGAATTCACAACTCGTGAGTATCATCTTCATTCCTTTTGTTTCAGATGTGAAGCAGTATGAAGGGGCTTCAACAAGTTCATGGAAAAGAGACAGTTGGAAAAAAAACAATTTAAAGGGATAGTTCGGGATTTTAGACATGAATCTGTATTTCATCCCCATCATCAGTGTAGTACATCCACACTCACTTACCCCCTGAGCCCAGTTCTGGTCCAGTTCTGGTCAAAATGAAAGTAGTCCGGCAAGTTTTCCGGGGTCACTAAAATAAAGCGTTTTTCTTCTAAAAACAGCATGTGTTCGAAAGAGTGACTTATTTGCATCACAAACCAATGTCCACAAAGACTCACGCATCGTAATCACTCGGCCCTACTTTCTCTCTCTTCGTATCTCTGATAGATGACAGCTAGTCTACCTGTTTCACTGCTGAAAAAAGTTGTTGCCTAATGCACAGCAGTCAGCAGCTTGATAGTGCACTGATAGTAAATGAGAGAAAGTAGGACCCAAGTAATAACGAGGTGTGACTTTTTCATGGACATTGGTTTGTGATGCAAATAAATCAGAGCTTGCTGTTGAGATACATCATCACAGCATCATCAGTGTTTGGTGTCCATCACACGTTAGTCTGTCAGTCAGTTTTTGAAGGCAGATTTATTAACTCATAAAGTCTCAGATCTACTTTTGTGGCTCCTTCCAAATAAATTTTTCTCAATATGTATCCTTCTTTAAGTGATTTGTCACCATTTATTATAATATTATTCACTGTATTTTGTGTGTTATTTCTGTGAAAATCAGGCATTTTCTTATATTTAATTTATAAGTCATAGATGTTCATAAAAGCTCAGCTTATAGGTGAGAGTTATTATAGCAAAAACAGAGAAAACTGAAGAAAAAGTGACTTTTTCAGCAAATATATCAATAACACAATCTAAAAACAAGCATTTCCACCCACTGTCATTGATCAAACTCCATGTGTTTTATGGGTGAATCAATTTGTGCTACAGCCATTTTAGACACATTGAATGGACTCAGGGAATCTCCATTTCACCGTCTGTGAGACTTCTAACACCAGATCAGCTGGACCTTCAGTTAAATTGAGTCAAATTGGGTGAATATTTGTTTTTTAATCAGTTTAATTAATTGACATTATTTTGTAGTATTTTATTTTTGGGAAGTTCTTGTCATATATTTCCCTTATTCCATTTTTGAAGCAATAAAAGAGGAAAACAACAAACAGGGTTGAATACTTTTATTAGGTACTGTAATACCAAGTGTGTTCTACCTTAAAAATTTTCAATTTATACTAATTTCATCTTGTTTTTTTTGTTTTGTTTTTTTTTATCTCCACAGCTGTATCACCCTTTAGTCTGCAGATGGTTATCATCACCATCCTCAGTGTTGCTGCAGTAATCATCAGCTGTGCAATATTTGGCTGTTATGTGAAGTAAGTCTTGTCTTTCCAAATTATAAGAAAGTCATTTTCTCAGCTCTTGCGTGTTGTGACTCGGTACAGCATCACTTGATGTATTCACTTTGTTCACTGTTTAATAGGATGAAAACAAATTGGTGGGACAGACCTGTCAAATGTGAAAAACCAAAACTTCTAGATATACAACCAAAGACAATGGAGGTTAGTTATATTTGTTTAATTGCTTATAGCTTCTTAAGCATTGCAAAGGTTTCACACAGGATATTTTGGGAAACATCTTAAATTCATTTCAAGTTGGAAATTGTTACTTACTTTTTTTTATTGTCATAATTGCAGATATTGACACCTGTGAAGCCCACCATCCACCATGTCAGTGTTGAGCCCACTTCTCCAGACGCAGGCAAAACAGGGTTAGTAAAGCAAGAGTATGTTCAAAATGCTTCATATTTCCTGTTGAAGCTGTTGTTGTCTGTAAATTGCAGCATTTTCTTTTCCTATGTTTTAACCCACGAGGACCTTATGTGGCATTTGTTTCAATTCAGTTACTGTTTATTTAATTTTTTTACTTATGAAAATGTTCATAATCGCTCAGAGTAAAGTTTAAGGTCATTATATCAAAAACTAGAGGAAAAACCGAAGAGAAAGTGACCTTTTTTAGCAAAATCTCTCATTAAATAATCGTAAACCCAGTGTGTCCATCCACTGTCATTGATCCAACTCCATGTATTTTACTGGTGAATCAATGTTGTAGAAGATGATGGTGTTTCCATGTTCATTACAGAACCTCTGAATGTCCAAATGGGTCATATCTGATGACCATGAACTTATTTACATGTATTGATAGGGTTAGTGGATCAACAGGTATTAAACAGTTTAGATCAGTAGATGATTTTGGCCGATGATGGATGTTTGGGTCTTTATGGGTTAAACAGCACCAACCATAATACATGATTATCTCAAGGTACTTATTTGTGTGTCATTAGGTCAAAGGAGTCGCTGACGTACAGCAGCAGTGGGAGTCCTAAAAGCAGTGGAATCAGCATGGGATCCTCTTCTTCCAGCTATGCTAACACTGAACCTCTTGATGTTATTAATGGTGTTAAAGCAGCCCTCATGAATGTCTTCCCCAGTTTTGGCCCCACAAATGTGTCCAGTGAATCCAACAAAGACATCAGTTTGCTGTCCTCCAATCCCTCTGGTGTCAGAGGACATACTTCCAGTTCTGCTTCATCCTTTTACAATGAAACCTACACCATTGTCATGCCCAGTGCTCCACAGCAGGTCTTGACTGACGTCTCAGAGATTAACATAGAGGCTGAAATGCTATGTGACCCTGCGTACCAACCTAGTGAGTCTGACACGTCGACCTGCCTGGCTCAACCACTTATTAACTTATCACCTGTAGTTTCACCTGCCATGACAACAGACATGTCATATCAACAGTGCAACAATGCAGATTCTGGTGGATTTTCATATCCAGAAGACTCCAGTCAGTCGTCCCTCTCAAGTGGATCCCAGTCCCAGTGTGACAACTTTAATGAAATGATGAGCGATTCTGCGAAGAAAAACATTGCAGGTGAAGAGGACTTTAGATGTGATGAAAACCCCTGTTATAGTGGTGTTCCTCAGGACGTACACAGCTCTCCTCTGGTGGATTATGAGTATCAGGCATTTCAAAGTGTTGTGGAACAGCCCGATGTTGTGATTCCAGAGTGCAGATACAGTGAAAACACTCCAGATGAGTCAAAACCAATACTACCAGAAATATTGACTAACCCCCAGAGCACTGTGGGTCTGCCTGTGTGTGAAACACCCATGCTGCCTTTTATTTCTTCTGACCAGTCTATGCCTTTGTTTGTAGACAGTGGTTATCAAAGTGTCTAGTGTTGAATGTGGATTTATTGTGAAATTCTGCGCATCAGTGAGAAATGTTGATGAGACGGAGAGAATGCTGTGACTCATATGATCCTGAATGTGTTGTAATGAAGTTACTGAACTGAAACTGACAAAGCAAAGACTTATGGTCTTTAGAAAATGTATTGAGGGATTTTAAATGCAGAATGTTTTTAAACTGTGTTTGCACTTATCATTTTATAGTTGTCTTCTATTTTCATGGGATATCATGTGCTATCCTTTAACCTGGCTCATTGTAAGGCAGCTTATCTTGGACAAAACGCACCTGTTCCTGGTTTAAAAAAAAAACAAAAAACAAACAGTATAATGTGTACATTATCATATATAACTCCACATTTCTTACTAAAATGTATTGCGTGGATTACTTGAATATGTTTAAACCTATTTCCATGGCAACTCCGATCACTGCTAATGATCATGGGCAGATATGTATAAATATGTGTAAATATATGGTCAAACATTACAGAAAGACAACAAATAGATGTTCATGTGATATTTTGATACTCACCTTTAATACCTAAATGTATTAAATGCTAGCATGGATATATTTTCTTTATTACATTAATGTTAAACAAAAGTTTGCTTTGAGGTAGTTGTACTCAGTGGATTCTGTACTTTTGTTTTTATGTTACTTGAAACCTTTTCTGTGTATAAGTGTGTGTATAAATCAGTCATGAAAATATTATACTTTGATACCAAATGCAACTGTTTTTATGTAGTGCATCAGTATCACATGTGATATGTATGTAACATGATTTCTTTTTCAAATAAATACCAGTTTCTAAAAAAATATTTAGTGAAAACTACAGCATGTGATTTCAACTGTTATGTCTACAGCTAGTAATATTTTAATGGTCTCTAATTGACTTTAGAGCCATTTTTGGTCACAAAAAAATGCAGATACTATTGATGGTTAAATCTTGACCAACAAATGTTGAAAGTTCCATAGAAAATGACATTATAATGGCCTGAATACTGTAATGAGACACAAGAGTTTCGCAGGTTGTATTGTAACTTCTGCAGAGGTGGTACTACTGACGATTATGAAATTACTTCCTCATTGCTTTTCTCTGGAACTGTTGAACAAATTCCACAGAAGCAAATGTCACCTAGCGTGTAAACAAATAAACAAAAACAAATGAAATATGTACATTTGAGACATGTTCCAATAAAAAATAAAATCTTGACATTTGATGTATGTCTTTCTGTTTTACTTTAAAAGGTCTGAAAATATGTTTATGTTACTTTTATTAATGTAGAAGGCATCAGACTATCTGCCTGACTAGACTTTATTGATTGATTTTTTTCTCTTTATTTTATTCTTTCTCTATATTCTTTTTTCCCTTTTCTTTCTTTTTTCTTTTTTTAACTAGCGATTCAAATGGACGTGTTAACACAAAGCTTATTGTGTGTCTCATTTGTTTGCATATTTTATCACCGACAAGCTTGTACTACTATTACTGTTTTTGTCAGGACAAAAAAACAAAATAAAACATGATGTACATTTTCATATTCACACACTTATGACTCCTGTAAAGGATCTCTGTTTCCACCTGGTGGTCTTAAACAAGTACACACACTACCACAATAACAGTAACATTGGGTGAAAACTACACACTCTGTGTGTACACTGAGTGTTGAGTTTTATTAGTAAATAAGATCATGCATTAAACATCGACTTCAACAGCTCTAAGCTGTGACCTATTTTAATTCAGACTTTAAATCAACAGGTTGCTCATCTTAGAATGCAAAAAAAAAAAAAAAAAAAAAAAAAAAAAAAAAAAAAACATATGAAGTACTGAATATGCTTTACATTTTTAATTTTAATGAATTTGAAGAAAAGTGGTGACATTAACAGCAAAGTACTGAGTAAGTGGAAGTACAGGAAAACATCAAAAGTCCCTTCAGTTTCTCCAGTCTTACTCATGAAGGAAACAACATTCAGTATATACAGCATTTCCTGTAATTTGAGCAGCCACTTAAGCAGGGAGAAATGTTATTGGAGGAAGAGTAGATGGTCATAAGTGTAATGTTATTGATTGGAAGAATGCACTGAAGGAGGAAGCGTGTCCCAGAATCACCTATGACTTAACCTGAGCTCCTTACAAATCTTCTGTTCCTGTTACAGCTACCTGTGACTCATCCACACGCTCTCCCCACTTCTACACACCTGAGGCTTGGACCACAACATGCAGCAGCAACAAGGTCGACTGAGGCTGAGGCCGTGGCTGGAGGAGCAGCTTCACTCAGGGAAGTATCCAGGAGTCAGCTGGCTGGACCAGGTAGACAAGCACACAAACACACATCAATATTACTGGGGATTAAATCACTGTAGCAAAGATGAGGTCAACATCAACTAAATGTGAACTTTCCATTTCTATTATGTTGTGATTTTGTTCATAGTCAGCACAAATCTTCCAAATCCCATGGAAACATGCTGCTCGTCACGGCTGGAGTATTGACCGGGATGCTACCCTCTTCAGAAGTTGGGCCATGCATACTGGCAAGTGCACTATACAAACACACAATATCACTACGCACTACTTTATATCCATTACTAATGATAATGATTCTAAAAGCCTTTCGTCTGGAACCATGTGTTACAATAACTCATTATCACTGAACTACAGAGTAACATATGAGTGATAATTCATACTAAACCCAGAACGCACATCAGAACTTGAAATCAATACTACTTAATATTAATATTTATAGCATGGAATATTAACAGTTGTTTTAGTTTATCTTTTTTTTGTTTTGTTTTTACATTCTTGGGACAGATGCAACAATCTAGTGTATAATATGTTGCATTTGTTCCTATAGTGTGGTTCAGTGTCTGTTTTACTAATGTGTAATTAGTATTGTCTGCACATATTACACATGTTATTGTGCAGATCTTAAACACAATGCCCAAGTTCCCTTTGAGAACAATAATTTGTTTTGATAAATACGCAGACAGAATACAACATCTATACAGCATTCATTGATTGATTGATTGATATCTTTATTTTGATCATGTAAACGATCATTTAAAAACAGAAAAAAAACAGAAATGCAAATAAATGATAATCAAGAGAATAAGAACAAAACATGTACATTTAGTCACTCATCCATATTACAACACATTCACCATACTCTGCAAAATTGATATCCTAATAACAAGCAAACACCATGTAGTTTATTTATCAATGCACCTCTGGATAATCATATGTTCATGGCTCTTTTTAAACACAATCATAGTGGAAATGTGTTTTAATTCTGCGCTCAGTTCCACAGTTTAAGTCCCCTAACAGTGATATGGAAGCTTTTCAATGTTGTACGCACACTTCTGACATTTAGATTAAAATTTTATATTATAATTATTATTTATATTATAACCCCCCGTGAATACTTGATGCATTGTTTTCAGTAGGCATACTTGGATTTTAGTATAAAATGACAATTTGCACGAATGTTTAAAAATATTGTCATTAAACCACATTTGTATTCTACAACTGATCAACAATAACAGTAAAATATTGCCAACCCCTGCTGTGTTTTGACCTACTGAGATATTTGTTTCCCATGTTAATAACTATGGCATCTTTGGTTCAACTCTCAATTCTTCTGTTTAGACTTAAAATGGTAAAGCTAGAGACCTTTTAAAAAGTAATTAAAAGTATTGCATTTCCTAGATTATTTGGTGAAAGAATAGGCTTCAGTGCTGCAAGTGATTCTTTTCTGCTGTCATCATTCATAGTCTGTGTGTACACGGTGGAAACTGGGATTTACATCCTACAAATCACATCAACAGAGCGGTCATTATCTGCACATTTGTTTTCTGTGAGAAGTGATTCCAGAGAAAGACTGTCTTCATTTGACTGTTAAAGTCTTTCAAGAACAACCACATTCCTGTCATTGCAGTTCAGTACAAGAACACGCACTGCAAGTTCAAACAACCAGCATAGAAAAATCATTTTAATTATGTCCTCGATACAATTCTTTTCCGTTTCAGAAATATACTGCATTGTTAAAATTTATGTTACACAGACCTGCAATTTGCCCCAGATGGCTGATGTTTACCTAATGTGAGTGTGCAAACACATGAACAGTATGCCGTTATGACATAAATATTATTTGCACAAACATACATTTGTGTTGCTAGAATTATGAGGATAAATGTGTTATTTGGTGCCTTAAAACATTCTAATTTCACAGTAACTTTCTTGAAATATCTTACCTAAGGCAAGAACTGGACAAAATGTGTTTTGTCCCATGGTGTAAAACTCTAATCCTTACTATTGAAGAACTCTGAAGTGTATGAGGATATTTTGTTGGGAGCTCTTTACCCGTGAACGTACACCGATTAGGGAATAATCAGCACACTGATGACGTTTTCACTTTATATAAAAGTAAGTACATACATGACAGACATACTGACTCCATTAGGACCCCCATCAACACATAACAACATAGCTGTCCTCTTAAATCCTGACTTAATATAAACAGGTCAACAGAAATATGCCTGACTAAAACATTCAGATACCCAAATCGTGGATGTATTTAACAAACTAACTTATTATCATTATACATCGTGCATACTCTTAAGAGGGAATTTATAACACTTACAATGACACATGTCCAAAAGTGACATCTAACCCAAGCTCCCAGTGTTGGGAAAGTCATGCTTGGTGACTTTATCTGTTTAACATCATGGGAAAAGTACAGTTCAGTTGCTTTGGCTGATATATCATGTTTCAGTCAAAGTCCAAAAAACTGTGAAGATGTAAAAATACATTGCGTAGAACCTATACATCGCAAAATTCAACCCTATATTTATGATACATAAATATGGACACACTAAAAAAAAAAGTCACACATACAATATGTGATGTCACCACCTTTGGTTTTGATTCCAGGAGACATTCAGTGGATTTAACTGCACCAATAGTTCTGATCCTTCCATGGGTCAGTACTGCAGTGGTTCATAATGTTGGAGCTATGGATGAATCTATGGATGGAAAAAAATTATGAACCTCATTGTAGCACTATGTGTATTATGTGGTAGAAAAGATGTGACAGTGAATGTCTGCTGTAGTCAAAACTGAAGATGGTGCACTCAAATATTACATGTGTGACTTATTTTTGGCCGATCAGTGTATTTTACAAGTAACAGGAAAAAAACAATGACTTTAAGTATACAGTAACAAACTCACTTGAGTCATTCAGGTGTAAAACCACACACCACACAAACCTTCATTAATCAGCTGTAAGTAGGATTAGACCGTGGGAGACTGTGGTGTGTGTGATATTTACAGTAACTGCTGATATCAGAGTCCATCGTCCTTTTATCATGTCATGTCTACTGTAAATGATCCATAGAGTCTTTTTAAGCATCACTGACTTTAGTGTTGAGGTGAGCAGATATTCAGAGGAAGGAAGCTCACATCCAAATGTGAGACAGGACTGGATGAAGTCATAAACACACAGATGTTGTGTTAGTTGGATGGAATGTTTGGAAAGGCGCCATCTAGATTTAACTGAGTAAATACTTCAGTTCCTTCTATTGGATCATTTCTACAGTGGTTAATATGTTTCAGCTGTAACACATTCTTTAAACCCAACCCAGGGATGTCTACAAATGGTGCAAATCCAGCCCATTGGGACAAATTTGTGGAAACCAAAATTATAGTAAGGATGAAGGTATCAAACTCATTTTAGTTCAGAGGCTGTTTATACCTTAATTGTGTCTCGAGTGGATCAGACCAGTAAAATACATACAAACATCATGATAATTTATAAATAATGACACCTAATTCTTGTCTTTGTTTATGTGCAACAAAGTAAAATGACATGAAAATGTTTACGAATGTGAACCTGAACAAATATGAAATGTCTTAAGAGATGTAAGTGCAATTTTAAATTATGCTATTATGTTATTAAATGTTTTTTGTATTTGTTGATCCACTGTGAACTGTAACGTTGTAACGCACACGTGTTGATAATGAGCTGTGACGTCATACTGTTAAAATTGCACGTATTTTTCTTAAGGAAATTTTTGTTATTACTCATTATTCAGGTTATTTGCATTTTTTGTGAAAGGATAGTTTGTAAATGTAAACAATTTAACATCAAACCGAAATAATTTTGGAGTTGACATTATTTATAGGTTATTACATTAATGTAGAGAGCAGTTTCTCATTTCTTAAACAACCATAAATCGGATTAAATCGGATTGGATTTCAGATTTCATATGGTCTGATAAGTGCAGATTCATCCTGTTCAGAGTGATGGACACACCAGGGTATAAATGGATGCAGTCATTACCCATCATGCCTTGCGCCTGTAGTTGAAGCTTGTATTCTGCAGTGTTAGTCAGTGTTTTTGTCTGGGGTTGCATCAGTTGGTCAGGTCTGGGTTCAGCAACGTTACATGTCCACAGGAAATATGCTGTAATAAAAGCTAAAGAACAACAAATGAAATACAAGAGTGTAATAGAGCGTAAAATTCATTCATTGTATTGAGAACTGGGTCAATGTCCCTTCCACTCCACTTGACCATTTAGCTGCTGGCAATCAGGTCAGAAATCACAATGGTTAAAATCTATCTTGTCAGTTTTTAGATGTCCTGTGGAAAACAGAAAAACTAGAAACAGCTTGGAGATTTCTCTATTTCATTATTTTGACTATATATCAGTATTTTTGATTTTAAAATAACTAATACTAGGGTATACTGGATAAGCTAAATAAAGAGTTAATAGACTTGTGAACAGTAGTGAACAATAAGTTCATGTATTCTTGCCTAATCCATAAAGACCCAAACATCCACTGACGGCCACAAGCACCTACTGATCTAAAATATTTCACAACTTCTGACTCATTAATCTTATCGATACGTGTAAATAATTGGTGTAAAATACAGTTTGTCGTCTTTTTATGGTCATTAGATATGACCCATTTGGATGTTCAGAGGCTCTGCAGTTACCATGGCAACACCATCTTCTCCATCTGCATCATTGATTCACCAGTAAAACCCATGGAGTTGGATCAATGACAGTGGTTCTAGATGCTTGTTTTTGTCTTCAGTTAATGATACCTTTGCTGAAAAACTTGCTATTTCTTCAGTTTTCTTTGTTTGTGATGCAATAACCCTCAACTTTACACAAAACATTTATGAACATCTACATGATTAGTGAATTAAATATAAGAAAATAATAGATTTTTACTGGAAAAAGACCATATAAAGAGGATAATATTACAATAAATGGTGATAAATCACATTGGAAAGGTGAAATATAGAGAAAATTTCATTTGGGAATGGACATAAAAGCAGCACTAGGTCTAAAATGCACAGCTCTACTGCTTATATTGGATTGAATTGTTGTGGTGTGATTCACACAGACATGGCTGATATAATTTACGTGGCAATTCACAGGCTGTATGTACATGAACAGATGCAGACATGTTCATTATTGTTCAAACATTCAGTAAGAACCTTTTACACTCTGTCGATTACTTTCACATTCATTTCGAACAATTAGAAAAGCCATTAAGCTAATGAGCATTTCCCCCCCTTAGGATTGTAATAGTACAGACTTCCGTCAGATAAAAACTATAAGATCCACTCCATTTGTAATTTTAATCTTCAGTATCTTTGTCTAAATCTAATAACATAACTCGTTTGTTTTGTGAATTTCATTACAGACAAAAAACAGTAATATAAACTCATCAGGGGTGAAGGCAGGACATTTCTAAGTCTGAATATTACCAGTATTTATGAATCAACTTCAAAAGCAGATTTTAAAAAAAAGTTTTGTAATTGAATCACACTTTTTTTCCGGCGGTACGTCTACAGCTTTATTATGGTGACACGTATAGTTGCACAGCGCTTTCTGTGATTGTTAAAAATAATCAATTCACAAAAAGAAGAAGGGGGAAAAAAGTTGTGTCAAATGCAAACACAATAAAAACAGTGGGGTAAAAAGTACATATACCCATTCTAAAATGTTGTGAAGTAAAAGTAAAAACTACCATTCCATAAATTTACTTAAAGTGACACATAAGGTAATAAATTCAAAATGAAACCTGTCTTGGTAAAGTGCTTATAAACCACAGCGGGGCTCTATTTTACACCTAGAGTTCGTCACTAATGGTTACACATCGCCCTTCG
>JAPSES010003261.1:0-14731 GCA_029822895.1 Maxillicosta whitleyi
TGCTTCTGTTTACAATCCTGGGGTTCCGCTCTCTGTTCTATGCGTCACTTACGTCATCACGTCTGTACCTAGAGCCGTTGGAGATGCTGAACGTTGATTGGCTCCCGAAAAATAGGGTGGAGTTCCAGATTTTGCCGGAGCTCCGAAAGCTGTGAATAGTGTGGTTTGCCGTGTGGAAGCCGAGAACTGGTGAGGGGGTGACGACACGGAATGGGCGGGGCCAGGCTAAAGCAGCCATGCAGTCGGAGGGAAAATTTGCAATTTGCAATGAAAATTTGTCTACTAATATAATTTTTGGGATAATTGTCCAGTTCAAACTTTGTATTAGTTACTTACAATGTATAGTGTAGGGTTACAGTGTATGTGTTTTGCTGACCGGACGTTTATTTTTGTTTGTTCATGTCAGGAGCCAAAAATTAATTGAGACAATCTCCAATGTTGAGTTGTATGTGTGGGTCTCATATTAACACAACGCAGAGACAGACAACAGCAGTTACACTAATATTGTCATATCACACACAGTCAGCAGTGATTGAACTTTAATCTTGGTTGATCAAAAATATCTAAAAAATATCTATTATCAGTTGTGGATGCCTCTGGTTTCCAGTACACTTGAACAATAACTGTAACCTGTATTTAGTGGTAAACATGAAAGTATGTGCTCTTTTTTCATGCATGTATGAAAGCAGCTTGTACATTTAATTTCCCACAATGCAACCCTTTTCTCCACACCTCCAGTTCATAATCCAGACTTTCTTTTATTAATTTCCCTCCACATCAAATATGAGATAAAATATACTGTATATAAATATTAGGTAAGCATCTGTACCTGCGATCTTATGTCCAAACCTGGTCTCATTTATGTTGTTTTGAGAATATGGACCTAAGATCATTTTAACCCTTTAGATACACTCATATAAATACTCAAAGTCAAAATGTCCACCTTAGTGTGTTATTAGAGGACATAACAAGACTTTATTACTTAAAAATGTAAAAAAGTCAAGGTTAATGAATTTACTATATATGGTTCCTTACCCATAACTGCAAAAAAAAGTATATATAAAAATACAAGGAAAAATCCACATCCACAGGATCCCTTTGAACATCATTCCTTACATTAGTACCATTACTTCATTATTACATTAGTACCATTACTTTCTGGTACCAAACAAAGCAGGTCCACTCACTGTTCATACACAGCTGGACCTTACAGACCCTGTAGACCACATTGGACCTTACAGACCCTGTAGACCACATTGGACCTTACAGACCCTGTAGACCACATTGAACCTTACAGACCCCGTAGACCACATTGGACCTTACAGACCCCGTAGACCACATTGGACCTTACAGACCCTGTAGACCACATTGAACCTTACAGACCCTGTAGACCACATTGAACCTTACAGACCCCATAGACCACATTGGACCTTACAGACCCCGTAGACCACATTGGACCTTACAGATCCCGTAGACCACATTGAACCTTACAGACCCCGTAGACCACATTGGACCTTACAGACCCTGTAGACCACATTTGACCTTACAGACCCTGTAGACCACATTAGACCTTACAGACCCTGTAGACCACATTTGACCTTACAGACCCTGTAGACCTGCTGCTGTCACTGTCTTATAATGCATGCACAAAATTGCACAAAATGCACAAAATTATAAAAAAATAGTCACTTGCCCAATAAAGGTGCAGGGTCTGTATCTGTTTTTTAAAGTAGTAAATCTTCAAGTTACACACATACAGCTGTGTTACTGACAGACTGTTTATGGATGGAGAACCTGCACTGTAGCCACATGGATCGATAACAGCATGTTCTACATGTGGTCACTGTTTCCTTTGGAACATAATGGTTCACACAGAACAAGCCTTCACCCACTCAATCTAAAGCCTGTGGGACGGTGGTTAATGTTTCAGGTCAACGATGGATATATTTATCAATAAAACATCAGCAGCACCTGCACATGGACACCCAAACGCCTAGCAACAGGCGCCACAGAACCGGCCTTATCGATCACCGTAGAGAAGAATGAGCAGATGAGCTGAGTCAGGTAGAGTGGGGCGTGAAAAAAAGGCCGTGGACCAGATGAGAACGTGAATGTGGAATGAGAGAACATTATGTTGTCATGAAACACATCTTACCATAGCCTCCTGACACCCAGCAGTACATTTGTGTCCTCTGTACGGGACAAAAGTTTCATGGTTTTACTTTAAAAATGCTGTCCACTGCAAAGGACAATCCATAAAAAATATAAATAAACAAATAACAATGATTTTTAAAAAATATATCAGAAAAATCTGTTACATTATGCAGTTTCTGATCAAGACAGTTTAATGCAGAAAAGCTAAACTTTCACTTTGCTGGTGTCTGGAGCTCAGAGCTGCAAAAAAATACAATCCAGATTTTTTTTTCTCTTTTTTCTCCCCATATGTTTTCTTCTAAAAACTTGATTTTCCATTTAGATTTTTTGGGTAAAACAACAAATGACAACAGTTTTCATGAGCAGACCACAATGCACTACACTGCTCCACATTACATTACACTATATTATATTATATTACATTACACTATATTATATTTATCAGATGTTTTTATCCAACAATAGAGGACATAAACATAACATATAGCACTTGTAAATACAAGGTGTACAGGAACAACAGGTGTGACTGTGACTGGGGGGTTCATTCATTTATTGTATATTTGACCTGTTTGTGTTTAACTGTTGTTTAACCTGTAAAGGCCTGTGAGGAAACCTGACTGTCATATAGAGCTGTACAAATAAAACTGTTGTGGTTTGTCACCTTGTCTGTCTGTGTCATGTTCTTTGTGGTCCTCCTCCCCTCCTTGCTGCTGTTTCACTCCCTCAGTCACACCCACTTTAGCTCCTCCTCCTCCTCTGACCTTTCACCTCATCATCATCCCTGTTTCCACCTGGGTCACTCAGCTGTTGGCTCCTCCTTCTCTTGCCACGCCTTTAGTCCATCCCTTTCCACCTGTCTGTTCTGCTGTCTCTCCCTCTCTCGCTCTCTCTCTTGCTCGCCCTCTGCTCACTATTCTATCTCTCCTGTCACCTTTCACCTTCTCTGATCTGTCACCTGATGATTCACACCTGTCACTCGTCAAGTAGCTCTATTTATTCCTCTCTCTCCTTCTGTTCACTGTTAGATCATTTCTCTGCTCATGCATGACCTTCCAGTGTTTTGGTCCTGTCTGTCTCTGGTTCTGACCCGTTCCTTTGACCCTGTTCTGTCTGACTCCTCCTGCTGTCCGCTCCCTTTTTGGATCTGAACCTGCCCTCTCCCACACCACGTCCTCAGCCTACCTCTACAGTACCAGACCTGCCCTTTGGACCCCCCCATCCCTGCTGCCTGACCTCCGCTGGAAATCCTGGTAATCAATCCCTGGACCGCCCCCAACCGTCCACTCTGCTTAACCGAAGAGATGAGATTGATTAAGAGACTCCTCCCTTGTTTGTTTTATTAAAGCGTCTATAAACCAACTCTGGATTGTGTATTGCATTTGGGTCCTGATCATCCCCCTTTATGTCAAAAATTGAATTGAATCAAAAACCACAGCTTGTCTTGGTATCACTACTGCGGCCCGGCACAGATTCAACATCATTAAAACGGTCATTAAACAAACTTCTGTGAAAGACTGCTCTCATGGATACGAGAAGGAGCCTACGGTAGCTCAGAGGTACGAGGCCCGGAGACTTTGATTCTTTCCCTTCTTTAAAAATCATCCTAATTAAATAATACATCAGTGGATAAAGAATCTGTGCACGGCTCAGTAAGATCAGAAACAAACCCACAGCGGTCCACTGTGGGGTGATCAGCGCCAATGTATAGTCCAACACCAACACAGACGCTCGGCCTCATCAATAGACTGACCTCGTTCGCACTTTGCATTGCATAACACAGACTAAAACAACAAAAGCCAACCCAGTTAAAGCAGCGAGGTCAGACGACCAGGTGGAAGCACCGCTCTGCTAATTCAGAGGGAAAACAGACTGCTGATGGTCCCAGCAGCTCCAGAAAATATAGGATTCCTAACAAAAATAGAGCTGAAATACTTCCTTTTTTTTGTCTGTATCTAAAGGACTGTGATGCCAAAGTCTGTGTAATAATAATAATAATAATAATAATTTAAAATAAGCCTCGCCAGAGACTGAAGTGAAGAAATGAGCATGAATCTTCTGTTTTCTGTCTTTTTCATCGCTTTGTCAAATGAAAACATGATGCGCGCTTCATTTCACTTCCGTGTTTCAAACAATGATTTATTTCAGAACAAGACAAGAATTTATCCAAGTTCCAAGTCCAGATGTGACAATGAGATGCAAACGATACCAAAGCAATGTGATTAAAACTGGGATGGTTCATGTGAACAGCACATGGGTTTTCAGTTTTATTCAGTGTTCTGTGACTATTACTTTTGAGCTGCATTTTAGTATTTCCCAATGATGTTTCCCCTCTACCTTTCTTTAAAGATTTATCACCATTTACTATAATATAATAATTCAGTGAAAACCTAGTATTTTCCTGTATCATTTTAGATATTCATAAAAACTCAGATTAAAGCTGACTGTTATCATATGAGAAACATAGAAAACAAAGGAAAAAACAACTTTTTCAGCAAATGGATCAATAATCAAATGTAAAAACAACTGTCACTTATCAAACTTCATGGATTTTACTGATGAATCAAATGTTGTAGAGGATGACAGTGTTTCCATGGTAACTATAGAACGTCCAAATGCATCAAATCTGATGAAAATGAAAAGAAAAACTGCATTTTATACCAACTATTTCCATGGACTGATAGGATTAGTGTTTCATAAGTGATTAAATATTTTAGATCAGTGCATGGTTTTGGTTTTCAGTGGTTGTTTAGGTGTTTCAGGCTTAATCTTGTCAAGTCTTTATGTTTCTTTCTGCCCTACCTCATAGAATTTGTAGATTCATATCAGTACATTTCATTAGAAACACCTCCCGTAACTTTACAGCCTCCCTGTGGTACAGAAAGCTTCTTGAAGGCACTTATTGAAAAGCCCTAAAGTAGATCCCTAAATGGTCCCATCACTCACCCTGAGAGGCTGCTCTATATCCTCCTGCCGTTCATTCAAACCGTTAGCCACAATGAAATGCAGTGAACATGTGGCAAAGGGAAAGGCAGAGACAGACCTACTTAAATAATAGAATCAAAAGCCACTTCCTTTCACCTGGAAACAGTTAAATCTAACAGGTCTGGAGGCCAAAGAACCCACTGGATGTTCAGGAACAGAACATGCTCCTCTGGGAGGAAGAGTCCAAACCATCCACGAGAAAAAAGAACATGTGTCTGGAAAACCTATAAGCATAATGTGCCTTCAACCCAGAGACGCACAGGCTCTGCTGAAGAGACTCCTGAAATACAGATGAGTGCGAGCACAACGCTCACCTCTGGAATCCTAATCATGCTCTGTGCTTCAGCAGATGAGCAACAGCCTCAATGTGTAGCAAAGATGTGGGACGAAAACAGGCATCTGAGCGGGGAGGTTGGCAGCGACTCAACGCCTTCATTACATATGATAAACTAAAGTGTTTCCAGTTTTGGTCTGACTGAGTGCGTACCCTGAGGATGTCACAGGCTGATCTGGTCCATCTGTATGATCACATCAATGAGGAAATGGTTATTTGGCTATTTTGAGAAATCTGTTGTTTTTTAGCCTATCCCAGCTACCTATGGGTGAAGGCGGGGTTTCACCTGGGTTAGAAGTCGCATTAAGTGAATATATTCCATCAGTGACAGATTTATTATGTTTAATGACGGAAAATTCATTACCGTCCATCATTTTGACAGATTAAAATACTGAGAGTACAAATTAAGTTTCTTTCTTTCTTTTCCCTTCAGGGTCTCCACAGTGAATCACATTCACATGTTTATTTGTCACAGGTTTTTATGTCGGATGCCCTTCCTGACACAACCCTCTGTATTTATCTGGGCTTGGGACCAGAACAATGAGACTCCGCCCCCTTGTGGCTACAGGTATAGGTGTGTATAGTGTAAAGGGCCTTACCCAAGGGCCCACCTGAGGATTGAAGCGTCCATCTTCAACAATAAAGCCAGTGTAAACCAATAAACTACCCAGTCACTGACAGATTAAAATACTGAGGTTAATCTATCAAATAATGTTTTCACACAACACTGTGACCTGAAGCTGTTGGAAAGATCACTGGTCTGGCTCTTAACAAGGTGTCAAACAGTCCATAACAGAATCCTGTGTGTGTATATTGAAACCTTAAAACATGTCATTTAAGTAACAGGGATGGATTTTTTTTTTTTGGTATAAATTACGTCCTGTAGATGGCGTCCTTGTGTTCGAATACATTCTTGAAATCTGCTGTTGTTCCTCATTGACCACTGATCCTGTGAGTTTGAACTCATCCACAGTTCTGGGTCCAACTGTGGACACTTTACTCTTCAGATAGGGAGAGAGAAAAGAAAAAAATCACGGGACAAATGTTCACCTGCGTGTTCTGTGGAGAACCAGCTCTTCTTGGTCGTCCTGTTGGTTTCTTCTTCAGGGCAGATCCAGTCTCTTCAAAGTTATTAATCCAACATTTTATTTGATGGAACAGCACCGTGACGTTCTAAGTTCTAAAAACGTCAGAACTCCCTCTGCGCAGCCGTCAAACTATCACTGTTTTTATAAAACATTTTTATGGCTAACGCATGCTGTTGCGTTAACGTTAGTGTTTACTTGCTCAAGGGCACTGTCTTGCAGCATTGCCACTTGCTCATGTCTGCCAGTACACACTTCAAAAATGCCCTTGTTTTTGTGTCACTCTGTATAACTCTACAGCGCCACCACTCACCTCTACACTGAATACAACACCGATACTTCTGTCACATGACCAGTTCACCTGTAGTAGACCCCTGTCCAGCTGATGGTCAGTGTCCATATTAATCAGGCGTTTGTCATGTCTTGTCTTGTTGTTTGGCCGACTTTAGCCAAAATTAGATGCTACTTTGCTAGCACAAATGACAGCCAAGTCCCATTAGTTATTTTCAAAAGCCCAGTATTTCTGATGGGATTGATTAATGTGGTGAAAAAAGAGGGAGTGATACAATGGACCATGAAGGACAAAGCAGTAATATTCCAGTTCGTATGGTATTTGGCGTGCTATACGTACACATTTTCTGTCTTTTTTGTGTTCTTCAATGCTATATGATGGCGTGTCAATTTAGGCCAGGATCTCCAGTTTACGTAACCCTAACAGTAACCCTCAGTGTGTGGTATTTAATATAGCATGAACATATACGTAGGAAAGTTTATAATGTGCACAGATAACACGCCAATTAAAAGTATATTTGCATGAGTCATATCATGTTGGTTTATCAGTCAGCAGCAACTACAGATGCTGTATCATTGAGATGTTTGAACATTAAATACTACTAAATATGTCCCATTATTATTATTTTTGAAATGACAGATAATAATGTGTTATGATGGAATGTTTAATTCAGTTCAATTTTATTTCTATAGTCCAATCTCACAATGACAGTTTCCTCAAAGGGTTTTCCATGAATGTAATAAGGTCAGCAGAGAACACACAGCCAACAGAACACATAGAACATGGACACAATCAAACAATGACTAAACGTTTCCTAGCACACCCCCTGTCCTTAAACTCCCAAAAACCCGTTTGTGGGAAAACAGAAGAAACCTCAGGGAGAACCACATGAAGGACAGATCCACTCCAGGACGGACAGACTATGAATGTGTCAGTCAGTTTTTACAGTCCTGTCCGTCAAAATGATGGACAATAAAAACATCCAGTGCGACCTCTGACCCGTAGGTGTCACCAGTTCATCACAGAACGGGCATTTTCAGACAAACAACCAATCGAGCTCACAGGCAAATGAACTTAACCAATCCACCTATGAATGCATGTCTATGGAAGAAGCCAAACACAGGGAGAACATGCAAACTCCACACAGAAGGGCCCCCACCCCCGGCAACTGGTGTTGGAATCGAACCCAAGCCTTTCTCACTCATGAGGCCACAGTGCAACTGCACCAAACAACACAAGACTGTACCGTAATTAAACAGCTTCAAAGTAACTGGTGGTTCAATGGTTTGTTACAGAGACAATGGAAGCATCTCTAGGGTTGAACACTTGAAACTCCTCTGCTCTGTCCTAGTGGCACTACGACACAACACCCCCCACCAGGTACCACCAGACAAGCCATGTCTTCATTTCACAGATGTTTACCACAGCAGAGCCAGCAGAGAAAAGAGTGAGATGGGAAGAAAAGAATGAGTGACCAAACCAGAAACAAGACGAGCCTGCCTTGGTATGGCTGAGCTAAATGATCTATACCAGAGGTCTCAAACATGCGGCCCGGGGCCCAAATGTGGCCCACCACAGGTTCTAATTCGGCCCGTTGGATGAATTTGCAAAGTGTAAAAAAATCCACATTCAAGGCTGTTGAACTCATTTTAGTTCCACAGACAAAAGTACTACTCGCACGGGATTAGTTTCACCTGTGGACCACTGGTAATTCACAATTACCCCCAGACCTCTGTGTTAATTTGTGTCGCATTCTTACGGGCAAAGCAGAAGTCTGTAATTCTCAGAATTTACAGACATTATGACCGTACGTGTCGTAATGTTGCCATGGTTGCCATTCCCGCTGCCATAACCATTCCCGCCGCATTTAAAAATGACAAAGCGAAATGTTAAAACTTGGAACTGGACAAGGGAAGAAACTTTAATTTTGATTGCGGTAAGGGGGGAGCCCTCACGTCATAAGCCTACTGCTACTTGCCCCTACAATGATGTTACTCAAACTTTCGCAGATATCCTCCATTGTTTGCTTCAGGAAAAGGGACAAGGCACGTGCAATTACAATAACAAATTCACACCTGCGCATTGGTAAGAGATGAGAATTACCCCTGGACGTCTGTTTTTCACTGAAACACAGTAGGTAATTTGCGGCGGAATTATTACAGCGCAAATTACGGACATGGCGCATTCGCACGGGAATAAGAACTCCGACGTTCTCCGTAATTATTCCGAATTACCAGTGGTCCAGAGGTGAATTTAGTCCCCTGCCAATAGGGCTTAATATGATCTACAGTCAAATAATATTAAAATATTGACAACTTCACATTTGTGTCCATGTTTTAGTGCAAAACATAACATTAAATTCTGAAAATATTTACATTTACAAAATATCCTGTAACAATAAAATGTGGAAAACCTGAAATATCTAAAGAAAATTAAGCACAATTTTATCACTTTTCTGCCTGTTATTAAGTGTGTTTGTAGATCCGATCCATAATGAACATGTATAAATAATAAGTTGAGGCACATTATTGTTAAAATTGCACTTATTTTTCACAAGAAAAGTCAGGTTTTTTTCAGGTTATTTGTATCTTAGATTATAAAACTGCTTATTTTCATAATTTAATGGGTTTGTCTTCAGTAAAACAAAGACATATTTTAAGTTGTCATACATTATTATGCAATTATTTCATATGTTATTATTTTACTGGTCCAGCCCCCTTGAGATCAAATTGGGCTGAATGTGGCCCCCCGGAAGAAAATGAGTGTGAGACCCCTGCTCTATACTCTATGTATTTCGGTGTAGTTGCGTGCTCATGATGCTATTGGTCGTAACAGTGTTTACTCATTTATGAACCTCAGTACACATCACTTTAAGGATGGTCGGAGGGGGAGGATTAACAGTGGGTTTTACCACAGCGAACGTGTACTTTGAAACTGTAGGGGGAACTCCATGGAGACAAATGCTCCAAAAACAATGAAGAGCCCAAACCGTTAAATCTAGCATGGTTCCTGTTTAGTGAGAACACTATCGTATGTATATGCTACATCCAGGGCAAGCATGTGATTTATGTAGAACAAACACATCAATATAAAAGGTACAAAAAAGTGGTGCCAAGCACAACAGACCCCGCCCCTCACATGTATTTTAGCTTATTTTGTCATCGATCCAGCTGATGTCATCATGTCTATGCGTGTGGTGATGTCAGCATATCAGTTGCCTCTATATATGTGCCAATGTTGAAGTAAATTGAAAGAAAATGCATGTAGAAATTTGTATAGATATTTGAAATTTCACACATCATAAGGAAATTAAACAAACAAAAAAACAAAAAAAAAATAGGAACTTTGACCTACTTTCCCCAAAATTTTATTACATCTATTCTGTATCACTGGCAATATAAGACCTCAAACTTGGTATGACGCAAAAACAATACCCCTTGCCTCCCCTTCAGGGGTGGGGTAATTCAAACTAGTCTAGGTCTGGAAGTGACATGATAGCTTCACGTTTTCATAGCGCTACCAATTAGGATCAACCTTAAAGTCAATCCCCCCCTAATGGCCACCCACAGTACTGAAGTTATAACTGATGACAGGACAGCCATAAGTAAAAAAGAGGTTGGATATAACTTTTTTATAACTTTTATATCCCCTTGTGAATCCCCAGAAAAAATAATCAATGTAAAAATGGTGAAATTTATGAAAATGTTGCGCATTATGGATTATTTACAAACAGATGGAAGCAGCAGCTCATTGTGCATATGGACATACAGACTGTGTAAGTTTCATTTTGTTACTTATGTCAAAGAAAATCCTGATTTTAGTTCATTTATCCTTTGAAAATTCAATGGTAAAAAAACACAACAACAACACAACTATTAAATGTAAGAAAAGCTGAAGTTACTTTGGATAAAAGCTGAATTCTAGATTCCAAAAGTCGTCAGTAATACAAAAAAAAGTCCTTTGAGCCGTTAGCGGTGAACATGACTTTGTCTATGAGCGCGCCATCACCCCTGCTTTGTGTTTGTTTCACTCCCTGAAGTAAAGTTATTGTGAGTGTGTGTAGTTGTGCATCCACGTGTGTTGTACTGGTGTGTTTGAGCGTTTATGCATATTTAGCATTCAGCCTTCTTTGCCCTCCTTCCTCGATGATTCGCTTATGTAAGGAAATCAGCACAAGCTTGTCTGAGCACTGTCTCTTATGAATACAACTCTGTGCTCTGTAACAGCTTCACACACACACAAAAGAAAAGGCATTATCTAATCACCAGGCCTGGAGTCTGGACTTGAAAGGACACAGTTGCAGCTCAAAGAACTGAACAGAGTGCGTTTGTTTCCAACACCACTTATTTTCACCCCCCTTGTTCCCGGGACCTTATATTTTATCCAGTTATAGACTTGTGTCACTCACTGCTTTGCATGGAAGCCGCTACAGCATCAACATTAATAAATGGATGTTCCGACTATCCCACGGCATGTTGTTGCCGCTATGATGATGAAATGTGCCTTGTCCCTGAAAACACAAGTTGGTTTGATAATCTGTACCAATGTCACCAGGTGGCTGAGGTTACCGAAGTTCATATTATATAAGAACAGGAAGCAACAGCAACTGCAGCGTCAATAATAAAAAAGAGCAATGGAACCTATATTCTCACAAACACAACTGAAGCCACGTGAACCATAAGGTTGCACCGATTCGATATCATGATAGGATATCGGCGCCGATATCAACATTTTAGCTGGAATCAGGGATCGGTAAAAGCAACCGATCCTTCACTTTTAAATGTTTGTGACATGGGTTATGTCATGCATTCTGAACGTAACGTGACAGGGTTAGATCTTAACACTAGCCCGCTAGTCCGTGGCTAGTGCAGATATCCACGGGCTAGTGCAAAATCTCTGCTACTAGCCCGTGTTGGCTAGTGCAAAACTTTGTACCATTAGATCTCAGTTGTGATTGTTTCCTTGACATTATTACCATGAAACATTATGATATATGTGTCATAGGTTTTTCATGTTTGCAAAACTATTGAGGAAAATTTATATTTGTATGAAAATTTACTTTTCACATTCTATTCTAGTCCATTGGCAAAACAGCTAAGTGTATGATGTCATTTCTAGTCTGTTTATAAGAATTTGTCATGTTTTTTTCTAGTTTAAGACTATTGAATGATTTCAGTTCTGTCCATTTTCTGATGTTACAACTAATCGACTTCAGTTACCTGTAAGCAATGGTTACCTGTAAAGTCAAACTGTTACCATCACTACTTTAAACACAAAGCTCATGTATGAGAACCATAAGGAATCAATAAAATAATGGTTTCATTACAACAAACTTGAAAGTGGGAGCATTGTTTTTTTCAACTTGATAATTGTTTTAACTTTAGTATTGAAACTTCTAAAATTGTCACAGGAGATGGGCTTCAAGTAACGGGCTAGTGCAACATTCTGTGGGCTAGTGCATTTTGCAAACTACTAGCCTGGGTGGCTGGTGCAGAAAAAAGTTGTATGTGTATGTGGAGGATGTGAGCTCCCCTTACCTTAACATTGATAACAAAAAAAGATAACAAATTTGCGACTGCGAAATGTGTCAATTTATGGGGTTGGGCTCAGTGATTCATACTGTTGGGATGACCTGCATTCACTTGAACCCCCCGGGAAAGTGCCCCACCCCACCCCCATTGGAGAACTTTTGCTCTAAATCACCACTAATATTGGACCAGTATCAGATATCAATCCATACACTAGTCCCCTGCAGTGGTGCCTCCCTAATTAACTCGTATACACTTTGGATGGCTGGAACTCTTTCACTGTTTGTGTAATTGTAAAAATTTCAACAATTTCTGAAACCTGAGATGTTGCGCTTTATAGATTTTTGGGCCAATATGATAATTTCACTCATGCCTGTACTAGAAGCTGGAGACGAAACCGTTTGAGCAGAATTATAACATATCAGAATCAGAGGAACAAGACAAGTTCTGGAAAAATATACAAATGGACTCACTCACAACACTATTGTCTAAACTTTTACTTAGTCAAAATAATAATAATAAGTTAGTGTCCAAAGCATCTGCTGAGAAGTTCCAGATTGGTTTGGATTGGACATCCCAGCAGGAAATTGACCCCAAACACACCACCAACGTACAGCGGTGGTTTAAGGACACGAGTCACATGACCCAGTCAAAGTCCTGACTTAAAGCATGTAGGGAATCAGTGGAGCTGAAGACCAGAGACAGAGGACCCCCATCCAACTGGACCCAGACTGGAGGTGTTGGCCCAGGAAGAGTGGACCACCATCCCACAGGAGACATAAGAGAACCTGTGGGTACCAACAGGAACCATCATCCAGAACAAAGGCTATTCTATAGACTATTAAGAAAAGACCTTGGACTTAAACGTAGGCTATGGATCATTTTGAACTTGGAGTTTTATGGAAATCCACTCCTGAAATAAAGCATCATTTGTTGTTATTCCCTCACTTGTGTATCACATACACATCGCAAACAAATGTGACCAAACTCCTTCATTTCATCACAAAAACAAAATCACAAAATATGGCAGGGGTATATTTAAGTGTAATTCATACGAAATTTAAAAAAAAATAATAATAATAAGTAAATTTTGCACATAGTATAAAATGAAAAATGCCCTTTTTCATTAAATTGTTAATTAATAAATGAACCTTCCATCGAAAGTCATTATGAATAATATAAAATACAAATGTTCTTCAAATGTTACCAAAGCTGAAATAAGATGATTGACGATAAAACTATTATATTAATGTATTTACTGTGTTTTATATTTCAGCATTAATTATCATTATTATTTATTTTGTGTTCAGTACATGATGACTTTTTTTTTCTTTTTTTTTTAATGTCAGGTACCCCCTGGTCTTCTTCTAAGTGCCCTTGGGGGTACGCGTACCCCACTTTGGGAACCTCTGCCTTAGAATAAGAGGGTGGAACCCGCGCACGCACTTGAGGCCGCTCCTGTGTTGCAGTTTGGTTCTAATATTGGATCCGTGCGCATCCTAATCCTCTGCTCACCTCCTGTACAAACCCCGCTGCTCTCTTTCTAGTCGCCATGGAGCCGGCCAAGCTCGCCAAATCCTGACACATTCCACCAACTGGTGACATTTTGTCGCGGGTGGAACACATCCACCTGACCAGTCAGTGCGGCGCAAACGACGCTCTCGGTGAATAATAATAATTTAAAAAAAAGTGAAAATGGATGGATGGGCTTGTAGATGAACGGTATGTGATTAATAGACACGCAGCTCTGCCGTTGTGTAGTGTTTTCTGTGCGTGTACATGCAATAACAATAACAAACGCGCCCTCCCTCCGCGCACATCACAGGCATGCGTGCGCACGGCTGTCAGTGCGAAGCCCTTCATTTACCTGTCTGCAGGTCTGCAGGACACCCTCCGTCTGATGGGTCAGATTAGAAGGTCCGTGCGTCCGAGCCTCATCTGCATCTCAGTTCAGGTCGTCCATGCTCGGAGGCGGACGGACGGACGGACGGACTGGCTGGTTGAATGGATGAAGAGAGGAGGAAGAGGAGGAGGAGGAGGAGGAGGAAGAGGAGAGGAAGCCTTTGAAGTGAGGAAATCTGGGTCCCTGCTCACCAACCCAGCTGCGTGGACTGGATTTATGTCGTTTCCAAGGCAGCGTCCGTCGACCCGAAGCGCGTTAAGTTAACATCCGGCTTCACTTAGACCACTTCCGGTTAGACTTTTAAAGTAAAGCATCAAATCAACCTCCTGTCCTACAGTCAGAAAGGACTAGACTAGAATAGAATAGAATAGAATAGCTGTATCTATCTATCTATCTATCTATCTATCTATCTATCTATCTATCTATCTATCTATCTATCTATCTATCTATCTA
>JAPSES010003280.1:0-14728 GCA_029822895.1 Maxillicosta whitleyi
ATGTATTCAACCATAGTGGAGACACAGCAGTAGGAAGGACAGAAGGACAGGAGGACAGAAGGACAGGAGGACAGAAGAACAGGAGGACAGAAGGACAGAAGGACAGAAGGGGAACTTTAAGTAGCTGGTAAAGATAGCTCCAAGTGCTTTTTAAATCTATTTGTGCAATCAATGGCACAACATCTCTTCTCCATTTTTTAGATTGTTCTAAAGTTTTCGCACTATTCAAGCCAAAGCCACTTCTCATCTCCCTCGTTTTGCCACTCAGTGGACGTAACCAGTGTCTTCCACTAGCTGTGACATCATGTACATACCCTCTATATATACATGTAATAATTCTTTATCATATACATTGAAACCATTACTAAACCAGTACTTTTGTCTTTCTTCTTCTTTAACCTATATTTAAAAAAAAAAAAAAACATTATAAAAATGTCCTTACAGCCCTGATGGAGATCAGGCTATTTTATTACAAACATTTAACCTTCGAACAGCTGCAAAAATATACAACAATTATCATCACATTCCAACTGAGCTGGCTGCATAAATGCATAAATGTAGTCCACACGTCCCCTTTTTCAGATCAGTAGTGCACTTATAGTTTTAATTATGTCTAATAAAATTCCAGATATAGTCAGAGACATCTAAACAACAAAATGCAGACATGAATTAAACATGTTTCAAACATGCCTGAGTTGCATTAATCACTGGAGACTATTTAGAAGGACATTTCAGTAAAGTATGACAGACACACAGCAAAATAAGCTGGTTTATGATTGAAGACATCTGTGTGTGCTTATCAGCAAATTAAAGAAATGTTTTCTGATTTAGAATCTATATGACTGTCTTTAGTAACCCTAACCAAGTTAGTGCCTGTTTAATAACCGACATTTTTTTTCCACACACACACACTTACACACCAACCCTCCACCCCCAGCTGACCATTCCCTGTGGTAGTGCACTGGTATCCACCTCAGCCATCTTCCTTATTGCTTTCAGAGGGAAATAAATTCCTCTGGAGGTAATTACCTGCTGTAGGGTTGCGTTACCCACAACTCCCCTGGTTATTTGTACTGATGGGAGGGCTGATCACCTTACTGTTGTACTGTTTCATTAACACTCCATTAAACCACAGAGGAGCCCACTGCCTCTTATGATGTGATATTTCTTTGCAGCTCCAACAGCTTCTTAATGAAACACATCAGCACAGACTGAAGCCACAAAACAAGCTTTAAACAAGGAACAAAAAGACTTCAGCAGAGTCTTAACCAGACGGTAAATAAAGATGGATGGTAAAACGGTGCTTCGTAAAACCCCTTTGGTCTTGACGTTTCTAGCTTTCATAATGACAGGCTCATTTACATGTTGGCACTTTTCCTTTAACGTAGCAGAGACATTGGCTTTAAACTAGCTGTATGTCATCAGGATGAACATGTTATACCTGTTAGAAATGTTCAGTGCCTGTTCAACTTACTGTCATTCATTGCAGTATGTCCTCTAACCAAGGACATTTCAGGCTGATCTGCATTATCAGGGGACAAACTAAGTGCTCTTTAATGCCCCACCACCATCCAGACAGGTAAATCTGCACTGATGTTTGATTTTCCCAATTGTAGCCTGAAACATTCACCAACATATTTTTACGTACTCCTAACAAGGCTCTGGTTTAGCAAGAAAAACATGTCATTTTGACCTTTAGTTGAAAAAAACATAACGAAACTGTCACCTTTCACCACGTGAAAATTTAATTAGCTATATGCAGTACCTCTGTTGTAAAATATTTAAAAATGACCTAAAAGTTTTACTACAGTGTTTAGAATAAAAAATCCTGATGTTAGGCCAAAGGTAACGTATTCTATTGTAGAGGTCCACACTGAACCTATTCATACCATGAGCCAATGTATTAATTTGACCACTAGAGGGAGTAGTGAGTCAATCTGCTGGTCTCCCATGGGGAGGAAAACACCTTTGATCAAAAATTGACTACCATATTTATCCTGCTCTTTATGCAACTAAACAAACTAGCCTCTTCTTAAAACACATGGTAAGCGTTCATTTCCTGAAGACATAGTTGGTGTGTCACAAGTGTGATGGCCGTCGGCCATTTTGCCCTGGTTTGTGTTTATGATCCTCCATTTTAGGTCTGGCTGCCTCCACCCACCTCATTCTAAAACCTGACCAGACCCTATAAGAACCAGGGAAATAAGACGGCTCTGCCCCTCCTGCAGGGCTGCAGCTCAGCTGTTTGACTTTTGGTTATGTCTGATGGTTTGGCACTACTGACAAACCTGAGTAAGTTTACTTTGAGTTGTCTTTATTAAACTTACTTTACTTTAATTGTCACTGTGTGGACCTTCCCTCTTTTTGTTATGCTCTTGAACGAGCTGGACGTAACACAAGCTTAGCTCAAGACTGGCCTTGTTTGTTGTTTGTTAGGTAGGGAAAATAATAATAATAATAATGTCTTGGGGCTTCAGTTAGCCTATTAAAAATATTAAATATGGTCCATTCTTCAACATAGTAGGTGATGGTGATAGAGCTCGGTACTTGATACTGAAAAAGGAGACGTTCTAGAGAAGGTTTAGGAAGGTGAGGAAGGAGACCACACATCATCCTTTCACCCTAAGACATTTCCTGACTAACCAACCAACTAACCACGCAGCTGAGGATTTAATATGTGATGGATCATTGTTGTGCATGAAAACCAAGGTCTTCTTGTTGCACTCTTTTTCTTTTATCACTGCTCTTGAAGAAGGTGTCTTTGAAAAACTGAAAGTTGATTTGTGAGTTTGAATACATCTTGAGGTAATTGGGTCCCAATATGTCCAACAAGTTCATCTTTAACTCTACCAGCCCATACTAGTAGCCCACCTCCACCTTGTTGGTATCTGAGTGGAGGTGGAGCTCTGATGTTCCTGCTGCAGCCGTGGGTCCTACTGTCTGCTCCATCAACACTGACCTCATCTGCCCAGAAAACCTTTGGAGAATATTTCTTCAGTCATTTCTTGGTCCAGTCTTAAGGTATCAACATCGTGTTCAGTTGTGGTTGTATTTCAAGTTGACCTTGTCTCTGAGCATCTTGTATTTCTGGACACTCCAGGGACACTGTGGAATATAGTCCTTCTGGAGGTCAGTATGTTCCTGCTAGCTTCCCACTTCATTTTTCTGAAATGTTTTGCTGTTAATTTATGATTTTTCTGCTCTTTTTGTGTGACCTTGTTGAGTATTTGCAATAAAAACAGATTTGTGATCTGGTGCTTATACTTCAATAATTTAAGTATTTGAAGAGCATTTCATCCGCTTGAAAGGTATTTTTACAACTTTAGACTTTTTGCTGTTTGAATCTCTTCATGTACAGAAGCTGACTAATAATTTTGCACGCTGTAATATATAGGGTGTCAGTCATTTTAGGCACACCCTGTCTTCTGTATTCATCACCTGAGAATGATTAATTCCAGTAAGAAATTGAACTTATATGGTTTTGATTTTAAGAAAATATGCTTTAAAATGTTGACATGCTCATAATACTCACTTACCTAATAATGATTTTGCACAAATGTAGGCACTTCAACACACAAACTGTGGCAGTGACTGAAGAATACAGAGTAGACAGAAAAGAAAGTTAACAAACAGATGTGAATGATGGAAATGAATGAGTGTATTCAATAAAAGTGGAGCTTTTTTGCAATTGCCTCTTGAGTGAATGTCTAATTATCAGTCCTGTTTTTTTTCCTGAAGGTTCTTAACCAGAAGGCCACAGGCTCCATCATCCTCCCACATCAATATAAATGCCCTCTCCTTCAATATGAGGCCTCTCTTCTTCGTTTTTGTCTTCTTCTTCCTCTCTCGAGACCCGAAATGTTCTCACCTCCCAACACAAACAGTGAGTATCGACCAGGCTCTTGAGCAGCTGACAGATTCACACGGAGAGGACATTTTATTACTCCATTATCAGCCTGACATCAGCTGCTTTTAGCTACTTTGTCTTTTCTCACGGGGAGGTTTACCAGGAAACAAATACATGTGTTTTCTCATTTAACAAGAGATGAAGTGACACAACAAAGGGGGAAAGAGCAGCGCTGCACCGAGTGAAAGATTTGTTTTAGTTTGTCTGCAGATTTTTACCACCAAAGTTAAACCAAATTGGACTTGTGTTCAGTACATCAAACTGAACACTGTGTTATTCAACGTTGGCAGGAGGCAATAACTAAGTTCAGTGTAGATTTCAAGATTGTCTTTGTGTTGAAAACAAACCCAAAGTTGTTTGTACGGTGGATTTTTACTAAATCAGACATACATTGTCCACATTCTTCTCTCTTTTGCACACGCTCTTTCCTGTGCAGTCCATTACCACGATTAAAACGGAAGCAGAAAAAAATGAAAATATAAGTTACCAAAGTGAGATGAGATGGCTGTCCCACTGAGCTCGGTTATTCCAGCTGACCTGTCTGTCCTCTCACATGTATATATGAGTCCTAATTACTTTGATTGAATGAAAATAATTGTTCCGTTTATGTAAGATTGTCATTAAATGTTAGATCTACACAGCTTCTGCACAAATCATCAATCGTGTCAATGTTGAATTGGATCATTATATCAATTATCTTAACTTTTTAATCACTTAAATACTTACTCCCAACCTGATTGGGCTGCTTTTTTCTCTTCCCAGTAGTATTCACTTTAACATTTAAATTTTTATTAAACACTTGTGTCAAATTAAAGAATTAATTCATTGATTTCCATTATAAAAATGTGGAAATATGATTCATTAATTTAAACTGAACATAGAACAGGTTTTGAAAAGGGCTTCATGAATAATTTATAACATCATTCTGGTCACTTTACAGCAGCTGAAGCCATGGTTCGGGTTTTTATAGAAACTACAAAACCTGAAAAAAGGACAAGCAAACAAAAAAAATTCTCAATTCAACCAATAAAGTATTTGTGTGTGTGTTTTTTAATAGTTAATATGGCAAAAAAAAAAACAACAACAATAACCTTTTTGTAATATCTTTTGATATAGTGAACATTTGCCTCATTTCTTCCAAGATATTTCCATAGAACAAAGGAATGCAAACATGGTCGTTCAGTGGGTAGTGTGTACTGACCAGGAGAATAATAACTTTTTTTTTTTTTTTTTCAAAATGTGTAAGTGTATTTAACCTTAAAGTTATAATCTTTAATATTTCTGCAAGAATGAATTCAACCTGGAGAGCTGAAAGTGGTAATTTGTACAGGTCTTTGAATCAAAAGCATGTGTCACCAAATCGCTTATATAATTATTTCTTAAATCACGTCCATACAGTTAGCACAGGAACAACCTTAGCAACACATATTGTGCTCAAGTCCACAATTTGTAGCTTGTGACGTCTATATGATTTTTTTTCTGTCTGATTTGCACAGGTTTTCACTGCTGCAATGGCTGAACAATATTTTTATGAATCTGTCCCTGAGTTCTCAGTGTCATGACGGTAGATCACTTTTTACTTGTTAAAATCACCATGGTAACTCTTACTGCATGTTGAATCTGCTCTGAAGCAGGTTATGTTTGACATAACTAATCAGAACATGTAAAAACAGAGTCACTACTGAACTCTGCTTCTGTCTGTACATCATCCTGCTCACGGACGGTCACTACAGCTTCTAAAGTGCTGATATACTCCGCTAAACCTAATTAAAATCGATTTATCGTCAAGTTTGTCTCTAGTCTTTGGTGTTTTGTGACTTCCTGTTTTATTTTGAAATCTCCCTCATGTGTTGTGCCTTGCATCTTTACTTCCTGTTCCCTATTGTCTCCACCTGTGTAGTTGCCTGACTCTTTATTGTGTCACACCTGTCCCTTGTTGTCTCCCCTCCTCCTCATGTATATAAAGCCTCAGATTATTTCATGTGACTTGAGCCTCTCTTACATCCCATCGTCTGTGTTTAGAGATTGTGCAGACTCGGAGTTCCTGTCAGGCGTGGAGTTGTCGCAGGGTGAAAACTAAATCGGAGGGGTAGTATGTAATGAGTGGGTGTGTCTTGCTCAAAAAGTGAGGAGCACAAGTGTTCTGTATGGCTTTTTGGAAGTAGGAAGAAGTAAGGATCATGTAAGATCTCTACTTCTGTTGCACACAATGAGTGGGAATGGCAAGTGAAGTGTACGTTTTCAGAAATCATACTTACGAAGTAAGAGAAATGTAAAGAGCACGGAAGTGTTAAGCAAGACAATTGTGCGTCAAATTGGAAGAACGCACAGAAAATCACAATAATATCAGAGGGTGCACTGAGTCTGTTCATTCACTGTTTCCATCCTGTATGGCACTACCCAGAAGGATGCGCCGTCGTCTTTTACAGCCGTTGTTGACAGAGGAAGTGGAAGACCGTGATGCAGTGCTAGTAGTACTTGCTCTCGGATCGCCTACTTCTGATGCACTTTTTATCGTGCTGATCACTTTAGTTGCTTGAGTGTGACGTACTTCACAAGTATAGTAGTAATATTCAACAGGCATTTTGGAAGTAGGTACAACGCACGGAGGAAGTGCGCTGACCCCCTTTTGTTTACGTGTACATTGAAAACAAGTGGCAAGAGCCTGTTGCATGGTGGGAAAATACCCCAGAATTGTTGCATGTTTTTGCCTGCGTTACATGCAAGCCTATCAAACATATTCATCACTTTTGTCTTGCGAACTCCGAGCGTGCCCCAGGCGTGTTACTTGTCGCAGCGAAAAAGTGGCCGACCAGTTTTGGTCGATGTAAGAGAGCTTTTACCAGCGTGTTATCTCGTCAGTCTCTGTTCGTATGATGTGTTTTGTCCTGGCCCTCTGACTTTCTCAGCCTGTACCTTTGCCTTGTGACCTCATTTTGAATTTCTGCCTCCTTCTGCTCCCTATCGGTACCTTCCCTTCTCGGACTGGTCTTCTGGATTTGGAAGCCTTGCATTACATGGTCCTCTACCCTATCTGTGCTGTCGCCTTTTTCTCTGGACCTTTTGGATGTTGACCTCTTTTTGTCTTTTGATCAGAACCAGTCTTTTCCCTTTTTGGATTGTTTGACCTCTCAGTACCCGGACCTAGGACTGTTTTCCCAAATACCAAGATTGGATTGCCTCTGAGAATACAACTGTATCTAATAGTTAATAGTCAACCTGTTGTCATTTGCTCATTTCTGCATTTGGGTTCTGTGGTCGATCATGACACACATTGGTTTTCCCTTGGAAGGGCAGTATTTCATATAATCTTAAAAACAGGCTGATTAAAGCAATAAAGCTTTAGACTTGTCGACTTTATAAGAAGTGACACTTAATCTATTCACGTGGTTCGAATTCTCCTTTATACTCTGCCTTTACTTCCACCGAAAAGTATCTCCAAGGTTCAGCTGAAATAAGACAAAAGTTGTCGTACACAACAGAGGAATACACCAAGCAACACATTCAACTAATGAAATACATGACTGCTTCCTAAGTTGATGAACTGCTATCTCTGCAGAGATTCCATGTGCTTACTGATGGCTGAGGCTTTGTTAGAATGCAGCTGAACTGTTGAATCATAGCTGAATATAGCTGAACTTGCTTAAGTTACAAAGTATTGTAAGTGAAAAAAGAAAACTGAAAAAGCCAAAAAGTGCAAAGTAGAAAAAATCTCAGCAAAAATAAAAATTGGAAGAGGAGCTGAAATGAAGGTTTGCCGAAACATAGTTGAGCCCCAAATGAATCAGAGGTGAATTTAGTTGGAATGGTATAGTTGAAATGAAAACATATTTTCATACTGTGGGAATAAGCTGAACATAAAGCTGAAGTAGTTTGTATTAAAGTTTAAGAAAGCGGAAACAAAGTTTACAGAGAAGCTGAAAAAATACAACAGCATAACAATGTATAAGGATTAGAATATTAATATGAAATTAATATTATGTGTAAATTGTTTAAATATATTAAATATAAACATGAAAACTACCGAATGCATAAGATGTGAGGATGGATTTTTTGTTTTTTTTTTAAAGTAACAGAAAAAAAGGCACTGGCTTAAATCCAAAAACCTATGCATTGCATGCTTTTATTTTGACAATTTAACTGGCTCCATAGACCATGTCTTATCTTTAGTCATTTTATTTTGAAAGTCAGGATGGTCCTGAAATGTCAGCTTTTGTTACTTATCTATTTTGAAATCCAGACACATTCTGTGGCCATATGTTCCCTTATTCTATATATATTGTAGACTTTTATTTTGGCGGTCAGCTGCAGTCAGTGCATGTGTGTGGCTCATTTTTATTTGTATACATTGGGTGTTTTGTACATACACATGTCCCATTATGCAAATTAGGCAATGGTGTGATTTAGGATGGCCAATAGGTTTTATTGTTACTGAGGACCTGGAAACAGCACGTGTTGATCCTTGAGCTTCCGTCAGAAAAAGCAGTAGAGGCTTTTGAGGGTAAAGTGGTATAAAAAAAAAAAAAACTCCTGACCAAATGCAGACAGAAGGATTTGCTTGACATGTTGCCACATTTTTTTGTCCCAAAACTGTGAAAAATTAGTGATTTATTTCAAGTTAGAAAACCCCAGAAAAATGGTTTCAGATATCGAGTAACATCAGAGCAATAGCAGACTTACCTGCTGCACGCCAAGGTTTGAACATCTAAATGTTGTAAATAATGTAAGTGGTCTTAAACTTCAGCCTCCACCTCTACTGCATCCTGTTGTTTCTCATTTTGAATTACAATGGAATTCAAAGCCATAACTGGAACAAACCTTATTAAAGCCAACTCATTGTTTGGTTCCAAAAGTGGTCATATTAGTGATGTTAATGTGTTTTCATTTTATTAGTGTATGACAGTTAAAAAAGCAAAAACAGTTTCATGTGATTTCATTGTATTTACCACCATTCTCCTGTGCTTTTTTTTTTTTTTTTTCCCCTCTCTCCAGTTTTTGTCTGTTTCCACCACTGCATCAAAGTGAATGGTAGTTGGTAAAGGGACCACTGGGTCCTTGAGGCTCGCACAGCTATAAAGTATACTCAACAAAATTGCACCATTTTGCAGCTCGAGACCTGATCTTTTTTGTGATAAGTCATGGAACGCACTAGAAAATGTGAGATGGTCCAACATGATCTGATAACTGCAGATGTGAAAGCATTTAGCATGAGTGAAATATTTTTGGATTTAGTTTTCCCAAGCAGTTGTAACTGGCATCGAAAGTGGCATCCATGTTTATAATACAATAATAATTCAGGAAGTTAAATGTGTTAAGTCTCAGCGCTGTGTATTTTTCCCTTCAGTGATGTTTGGATGAAGCTGATTTTGCTTCTGTTTGTTCTACAGCTGCATGCAGAGTAGCTTAGAGACACTGTTCCTTGTATTTTCCCCCGTCTGAGCTCATGGAGTGAAGAATATATTTTTTTCCCATAAGGCCGTGGGACACTGTCAGACAGACAGAGGCAGCAGTTTCTTCCCTATTCCCACATGGTAGAAAACCTCAACAACAATAAAAAGAAACCCTGAAACGAGACTGTAGGTTGGTTTTGACAAAGAAAAGGGTGTGAAGAGAAACCCACTCACGCTTCCTCCTCCCATCAGCCCCTGGGGCCGCAGCAGCCTGTGTGAACTGTGAGAAGGATGCTGCAGAGCCGCTGTTTGGCCTTGAAGAGATTCAACAGAAAATTGAACTCTGCAGATTCCTGAGTTCACTTTCAATCAGATGTATTATTTATCAGCTCAATTTTTTACTTTCACATGGATTTACCAACCTGTTTGTGTAGTCATATTTCCTGCAGTTCAACTCTGCAGTAGTTGTCCCTGTCAGCCCTGAAGTTCCACATGTATTGTCCTTTTTGTCATAGGGAAGTTTAGAAACTAGTCACAAGTAGTTCTTAAAACCGCAAATACTCAACTCTACCTTCAAATAATCAGAGACACGAAGTGTTGACAATACAATGTTGAATAAAATCAACTTTGCTTTTGTTTGTTTTCAGGCTGTATCAGTTAGAAAATAAATGGTCAAATGGTTGTCCGAAGTGGAAACATTGAACAGTATCATGAAGCTGCATTTATGCTATTGCAACAGTCAGTACAACAGTAAAAATAAAAGACAATAAACTCTACATCTTTGCATCATCCTGAAATAATATGGTAGTCAATGCTTTCATGCTGAATGATCGTTTTGCAGTTTACCACTTATTGGTCTGAGTTTTGAGACCATTTCTGAGCACTTTCTGAGCTCTGTGTCATCTGAGTTAACTCTGCTTTTGGTTTTGTCTTGATCTGAGACAAACAGGACTTTAGAGGATTTTAGTTCAAGGCCAGGGTTAGGGTTACAGCCTGAGTGTATAGTGGGTGATGATGCACCACCACCTGTGCTGCTTCTGTCCAGCTCTGGCCCAGCCTGTTGATGATGATGTTCAGACTCAGATTAGTCAAGACCCAGAACTGTGAGCACAGTACTAAACTTTCTGCATGTTGTCAGAGGTCACCCCCCCCCCCCCTCCTACTGGCATCAAACAGTACAACACATTACTCACTGGCACTAACCAACCTCAATACAGACAATATTCTGTAAGTAAATCAGTGAATACTCTGAATTAGATTTTTCTTTCTCCTGGTCAAATGCAGGACACATAAGTATTACTACAGTCAATCTGAATCTAAATTATTTTTTTTACCATGTAAATATCCTGTTTCATCCTGAGCCAAGGAGAGATAAAACAAAAGATATGAACCAAATTGTACTTAATAAATTTTAGTAGCCCAAACCTTGAGTATGTTTTGTAAAAAAACAAACAAACAAACAAACAAACCACGCAAAACACTTACCAAGATGAATGGGAGAAACATTCATCAACATTTAATAATAAATGAAGGAAATAATAGTAGGAGTAACCCTTTCTTTAAACCATGCTTATAAATACAACTGCATGACTTTTCCGTGTGAACATAAGTGGTGCATAAGTCTGTCTATTAAAAAATAAATACATATAAACCCTTAGCATAGCTGTAATGTAAAGTCACTGTCAAAGATGTAGTGTGTATGAAAGAGATAACACATTATTGCCTCTAAGTTTGGACCAATGTTGTTTTGAGAGTGAATGTGGCAGCAGTAAAATATAAACATAAACTGTGCTGTGGTGCCTTCTTTCCAATCTTTGCAAACTTTTCTCATCTTTCAGTTCTGATGATTGACAGCTTCATTAATCCTCGTAATACTCTGCAGAGTCTCTTTTTGATTAAACTGTTTTTTCAGCCGTTGCATCAACAGAAAATATAACCATCACGCTGGTCGGTCAAACAAACGTGACGTGGACATCAAAGATGGCTGCAGGTCAGCCTGAGGCTGCACTGAAGCAACACAGACGAAATATGTAAAATTCCTCTCATCACAACTTTGAGCATTTCATTCATTTACATAATATTTTGAGTGAAAAGTTTGGATTTGTGATTCTCTTTGAACTCTAATAATGACCACTCAGGCTGCTGCAAAGAATCACCTTAAAGAGCTGTGAACGGATCAGATAAAACCAATCACAGGAAAAAAGACATCTAAAAACATTTCCATTCTAACAGTGAAAGAGGTTTAATTTAAAATATTAATATGAAAGCAAAAGCATCTTTACTGCACACACTCCTTTCAGACCCGTCCTTCAGCTCAGTGACCTTCAAACAGAGCCTGATGAAACGTTGGAGGAAAAAAAAAATCATCTCTAACAACTTTTTTGATTTTCAAAGTCACCTTCAGTTCAAAAAGGCTTTTTTGTTATGTTTTTGGCAGTTTATTCTCACAATAAACAGCTGAATCTTTCAGACAGTCACGACCCAAGGGAGGAGACCACAAAGGCTTTCCTTTTCCTGGCTCTAGTTCAGATCTACAGATGTGTCAGGAAATTAATAAACTGCTCGTGTACTTTTCATATCTGGTCATTTATCACTGATGAACATATCAAAAAGGAATTGTAATAGCTTTTTGTTTGGCTTTGAACAATTTCATTTAATGTTTTTATCAATTCTACTGGGATATAATCACATTTTTTAGACAAAAATTAATTACAGACTGCAGTCAGTGAGGTAAGTGGTGGAAAACAGTGGAAACCAGAGATTGTTCTGTTTTGATCTTTATTAATTCAGTAAAAGATCAAATTAGTTTGATGGTCAGGTCAAAATGGCTAATGATGCTGAACTTTGAGGGTCTAAAGCATCGACTATGGAAAATGTGTGAAGTTCAAATTTATCTTTACCCCTGTACGGTGTTTGTGTCTGTGGGACCCGTTTACATTTTTTATTAAAAGAATAATGATGAGCAATTCTTTTTTTAATGAATCTTTTTCTTCTCATATTTTAATTATATTACATTTTATTTTTAAAAAAATCCTAAAATGAATAGCACTTTAATTCATAAAAGTGATCTAGCAAAGGCAAATATTAGACATATGTGCTTTTTTATGTTGCCTGTAATTGGGATAAAGTAAACATCCTTTGAGTATTTTAACATTAAATTATTTGATTATGTTAAATTAAAAAAACACAACCGCAGCGAGATCACCACAACAACAAACACTGGTTGAATAACAAAAATATGAACACCAAGGGTACAGGCCAGTTCACTAATATGGTTTCAACTGGAGCATTATGGTTTGTTCAGGAATAGTGAGAGTGTATGTAACTACGGCTGTGGTTTATAAACACTTTACCCAGACTGGTTTCATTTTGAATTTAATACCTTATGTGTCACTTTAAATGAATACAAAGGTGCTGATGGTGACAAACACCCAATAATAGCACCCCTGTCACATTATTTCACAACATTAACACAAACGTAGTAACTATACCCAGGATTCACACACAAACCTCCTCACATTCATCTCACATGATGTATGATGTTTGCTGTAAACAACAATGGAAATGCAAAGACTCAAAATTATTACCTACAAAAAAGATGATAAAGGGAAAGGATTTTAATTGACCATGATATGAACAACCAATATTGACTATAAAAATACAAGTTTATTTAAAAGAAAGTGTATTTTTCAGAATTATGTTGCACTTTAATAGTCTTTTTTCATGAATTCAGGTGGAGTCACAGACATTAACTGCAGATATTTATAAAATTACAAACAGGAACTACCATCCTCTGAAGTAAGATAATAACACTCTGCTCCAGGAGTCAACAGGAAAACTTTGTTCATCACATATGTGTCATCATCTTTTTCTTTTCCTTTCTTATCTGTTCTTTCTTTACATGATGTATACAGGCCCGGCGGGTCGGTTCTGTCAGAGCTGAGTGATGACTGGGATGAGTTACACTTCAGCTTCACAGTCACAATGTTTGCATCACTTTGTATTGTATTAATATTTGGTTGTTTTTCATAATGTTTACTTTTACCATGAATATATTGAATCACTTGGCTGAACTTCAACATTAACCTGAACAGAGTGTAAACAGAAGGATGCTTCATTTGATCTCAGATATGTAATCCCTATAAAGAAGAGATTGTAAAGTGATGTAGGGCTTCTGTGAAGATGGCTCCCTTCAGCATACATGTAGAATTATTAAATAATGCTTATAAAATGACTAGAATATGATCCGTTTTCATGTGAGGGACTCCTGTGCCTTTAATGTCATTCTACACCTACACCACGGGCTGGTTCTACTGCAGTTTGAGATGATGTTCACTGTGTTCACGAGGAGAGTCCAGATGAGCATCCTCCTCTTGTCACATCACAAACACATTCCTGGATATAATGGAAATCTCAAAGTTACTGATTGGAGCTGTGTTTACTAATTGTACACATTAGAGTTGGGAATGTTAGTTGTAAGGCTGATATGATACACATGTCAGTGCAGCATCTTCGATCCGAAACACGCATGGCATCGCATGCAATATGATACGATTCACACCCAAATCACCATACAGTGCAATTAAGCACATTCTGATTAAAATATTCTATTAAAAAAAATTAAAATAATATATATCTGCTTTAGACATTTAAATCCATTATTAGATTTTTTTCAGAGCATGTAAATCCTTATGGAGTAACAACAGACTCAAACTTCCTGTTATTGTCTTTTATTTATTAATTTTTTTAAATATATTTTTTTTACATGCATGAAGATATTGAGAATATATATATATATATAATATAGATAAATCCAGTAGTGTTAATCGAATTTCTCATAATCAGATTAGTCCCGTTATTTGTAGGGGGAGTAGGAAGAGTAGGCCGGCTGGAGTTTCCTGAATGGGATTGAACCAAAAGCACGGATGAGGCTCGACTGTTGTCTATGAGGCTGCACCGGCAGAACTGTTCAATTTACCAATAAAATATTCAAAACTTTTACAATGCGCATTTCTTCAATGTATCTCAGAAATACATGGAAAAGTCTGAGCTAACCAAAAACCCAGAACTAGTAAAGCTGGTGAAAAACAATTTAGTGTCACTGTCGTAAATGTTTGGCCATGAGTGTTTTTCCATAACAAGCAACAGCTGTTAAGAGACAAAAGCAAAAATGGAGCAAACAAAACATTGGACGTGTAGTATGTGGCAGAACTACGGAAACAAACTATTTGCCAATTTGTCTGTGTGTGTGTGTATGTGTGTGTATGTGTGTGTTTGTGTGTGTGTGTGTGTGTGTGTATATGTGTGTGTATGTGTGTGTGTGTGTGTATGTGTGTGTATGTGTGTGTATGTATGTGTGTGTGTGTGTGTGTATGTGTGTGTGTGTGTGTGTGTATGTGTGTGTGTGTGTGTGTATGTGTGTGTGTGTGTG
>JAPSES010003339.1:0-14724 GCA_029822895.1 Maxillicosta whitleyi
CAGGGGGGTTCATAGGCCCAGGGAGGTTCGTAGGCCCAGGTGAGACACTTGACACTTCAACACAATCAGACCATCTGTTGGTTGTTTTCGGCTCCACAATGAAGCCTCTGATGAATCCACTCCTCTCGGCGCCCGTTTTCCTTTTATAAACCGTCGTCACTGTGGACGCGTGGAGGCGTTGTGAAGCAGCATCTACGTAGATCTGACACAAACACACCTGTCAATCAACACTGATAATTATCAGCTGAAACGTCACATCACTCATTCTCTTCCAGGTTTATAGATTTTTGGCTTTGAGTGAAGAAACAAGACAGATGAGGATTTTGATTATTCTTACACATGACCAGTTGGAAATGTAGAGAAATCAATCAAAATCAGAGTCACATCTCTGCCTTTTTCTGCTGCTCTCTCTCTGCCACACCTCCTAATCAGTCAGAGTACGTCCACCTGTGAGTCATAGCTGTGGCTCATCAGGTGGACAGTATATATTCATGCCTCTGCTCTGGGTTCCTCTGTTCCGGCATGACTTTCCAGCGTTTTACCTGCCTGTTGAGTCCATTCTTTGGCTGCTTCCTGGATCTGACTCCGTTCGTCTTTTGACCACGTCGTCCGGTTACCCTGCCTGCCCTTTGTCCTGACCTCATCTCCCTGGTAACACAACCTACCTTCCAACTCTGTCTACACCTTCTGCCTCTACCTACGATGGGTTTCCTGGTAGTCGACCTCCCACCTGTCCACCACTTGTCTGCCCCTCGGTTTGACCGGGCAGCCGAATTTCCTTAGAGGTTGTCTTCACAGTGAGACGATTCCACACAGTGTCGAGAAGGATTCCAAACCCGAACCTTGGACTAAATCCATTGAACTGTTTGAGGATAAATACTATTCTAACCCTAGTTCCTGTTTCCTAGTCTTGCATTTGGGTTCATATTGGACCCATTGCAATCAACTCGTGTTTTTCTGCTTCCCTTAACCCTCTGGTGTCCTGCCCACTGAAGCTCCCACTAATCACCAAAAGTGTCTAATCTGTGCAGTGTCATAGTATGTCTGAATGTTTTTCATATAGTTTAAGTTTTTTTTTCCGCCCCACCCCCCCAACTTAAACCATAATCAAAAATGCCAAATACTCCACACTGTCATTTTGTTAAAACCCTTTTTTAATGCTATGTTTGTAATGTAAACAAACGTTATTTTTGATGCAAAAAAGTTAGAAAATTACGTTATTTTTTTTTATTTTATTTTTTTTATTCATGCTCTCATGTCAAACACCAACATTTGGTTAAAGCACATTTATTTTAAGAGGAAAAACAAAATAAGACAGAACCCCCCCCCCCCCAATAAATCCAATTTGGTATGAATTCAACCAGTAGTTTTGGTTTAAAGTGTTAAACAAAACAAAACAAAAACAATACCTCATACCTCCGCTTTGAGGGTGGGGTAACAAGCACACTATAAAAGATGTTATTTTTAACTTTTTAAACATTGTCCTCACTAGGGATGGGAACCAATAAGAATTTAACGAATCCGATTCCTTATTGTTTGTCTTTTGAGTGAGGGAGTAAAAGAGTGCAAATGGGTATGTTTTCATTACCAGTCTTTTATATTTCCAAATATAACATATACAGTATGTATAAATAATAACAGGTGACTGCAGGCCCGGTTTGGGGGGGGGTATAGTTAAAGTGAAACTAAATAGGCTTTATTAATTCCTCTATTGCTGCATTTTCTACTATGTGGAACCAGTTCCGACTTGATCCGTGTCCCGTTGTTGTGCACCTCCTTTCCTTTCCCCTGCCTTCGGAAACTTGTATTTGTGGGAATGCGATGTTTGTTACCCACACCAGAACCGGACCTGGGCCCAGATTACGTCCTGCTGCTAGATTCACAGGCGTAAATAGTGTACCAAATGAATCACCTGCTGTGTGGACAAATGTTTGAGCATATTGGAGGGATTCCACCCTTTTTGAAGAAGTGGAGGCTTTGTAAGTGTTCCAAGGTAAACCTAGTGTTATTGTTTTAGATCGTTTCTGCGTCAACGCCATAACGCCACCAAAACAATGCATCGTAGATGTGACGTCATTGCGCATGTGCAACGAAAGTGTAATCGATGAGTAGAATCGTTAAGCAGGCAGGCAAACGAATCCAAGGAATCGAGCTACTCAGATCCTTTTCTCATAAAGAACCGGTTCTCGATTCCCATCTCTAGTTATCACGGGCTGGAACAAGAAACAAATCAAACCACAAAACAAACTAAATCACAAATGGAGAAATCCAAGCCTTTTCTTTATAAAGAAATATTCAGACTCAAAGCTTGTCTCTCCGTTGTCGTATCTGTGGAAACGAGGAAAACAGGAAACGCTGCTTCAGTGTAAGTCATCAAACGTTTAGAGACGAGTGTGGAAACAGTTGAATAGTGTCTGCATAATTCATGAGGACGGCGTGTAGGCTGTTAATGATGATAAAAGCCTGTTGTGTTCATGTACAAACACACACCCACACAGACACACAACACGTTCACAGCGTCCGCCGTCCTCGTAGACGGCAGTGATGAACGCTGGGTAATTAGGCTGGGGTGAGTCACTATACTGCTCTAATGGACCCAGACTCTGGGTATAATAGGTCTCATCAGAGTGGGCGGGGCCCGGGAACGCTGGCCGCCATTGGTCTATGGCCTCTGGACAAAACTCTGAAGAGGACTTGATGTTTTAACAAACACAGATGTAGAAGGAAATGGAGGAGCAGAGAAGAGGAGGAGGAGGAGGTCAGACAGAAGGAGGAGCAGGAGCACAGATGATCCAGAGACAACCTGTGAGGACGTAAAACACAGAGACTCCAGGGAAAAATGAGTCAATAAAATGGATTTACTAGAGCATGAATAGAGGAGAGAGGAGGTTAGACAAGAGGACCAGGTCCAGGTCTCATGGGCTCAGATGGTTCTCCAGATGTGGACTGGTCCATCTGCTGTTAAAGCTGCTTTGGTTGAACATTTAGCCGAGATCATCACGTCTCCCGACCGTTTCCTGTCGGATCTGTGGGTTAATCCTTGATGTGGATTACAGTGACATCCACCTAAGACCCAGGATCTGAAGGATGCAGATCCAGACGTTCAACCATTTCCACCGTATGGGATCAGATGTTTGAGCAGATGATGTGGTTCAGTGTGGAGTGAGAGGTCTGTCCACACTGAACCACCACAAGAACAGGGCTAGACTTACAAACCCAGACTACAAACCCAGACCACAAATCCAGACTACAAACCCAGACCACAAAACCAGACTACAAACCCAGACCACAAAACCAGACTACAAACCCAGACCACAAAACCTGATTACAAAACCAGACCACAAATCCAGACTACAAGCCCAGACTACAAACCCAGACCACAACAAAATGTGGGCATGTAATGTAGTACTAAATACACAAACATGGTAAGTTTATAATTTTGTTTGCAGATTGTGGGTGGAATGTGTGTGTTGTGAACATGTGGCCTGTCTGTGCTGTGGTGTGAGTGTTGTGTTGTTGTGGACATGTGTGTTGTGTGTTGATGTGAAAGCCTTGTGGGAATGTGTGAAACTACTGGTGAGTGTATGTGTGTGTGTATGTTTTGTGTGAATGTGTTGATCACAGCTCTACTGGTGTGTGTGTGTGTGTGTGTGACATGTGGACATGACTTGTTTTATGTGTGTTGTGTTGTTTTTGTTTTACTGTGTGTAATCTGGGATTACGCTTCCATTTGATGTTATGTCACCATCCAATCTGTGTGTAGGTCATGTGTGAATGTGTTCAGATGTGACGGTCATGTGACATCCTATCAGACCACACCCCTGTTCAGATGCATGTTCTTCATGTTCTGATTCCATATGTTCTCGTAACGCCGCTGTTCTACTGACTGTATCAGACTCCACTTCATTCACCTCTGTTTTGACAGCATGGCTTGTTGTAGTGCAGCGACACGATGCTATTGAAAGGTTACTGCATTCCAAATTTACTAATATACCTGAGCATTTTTAGCCCATTTTTGGGGGGTGCTGAAGAACCCCTAAATTGTTTCCCAGCACCCCTAAAATATTTTAAGGTTGCTGAAATTTTTCTTTTTTCATGTTTACTTTATCTCCGTTCTTAACATGTTAGAAAATGTCAAAATCATATACGGTACATGGCTGAAACATAATATTCTAACAACAAAAAATACCCCCCCTCTCTAAAATGAGCCTCCACCTGTACAGAGCAGTGGTGCTGGCGCTGCCCTCCACAGTTTAGGTGCTGCTGTGGCGTAAGAACCTCATTAAAACCAAGTTATGGAACACACTTATTTACTTCTATCACTTAATGTCAAAACATTATTATTAAAACCACCCCATGTTTTTGCTGCATTGAAACGCAGACCATGGTTTATGATGTTAGGTAGAAGTTAGTAGATGTTTTTTCTAACTAGGATACATTCCATGTGGTTTATTCCACCTCTGAACTGGACTGAAGCTGCTGTGTCACGTGATTGTGTTCATATTAAAGCCAAGGTGCTACTGTCTTTGTCTGACTGACTGGATGTACATTAACTCTTAGTGTGTGTGTGTGTGTGTGTGTGTTTTGATTTTTTGATTTAATTTTTTTTAAAGAAGAGCCATGTTCAGGTAACAGCGTAAAATCAACTTGTGTAACTTAATTTTCCACAGCAACCAAATATTCTATTAGAATGATGTTGGAAGTTGGATAAATATTAGATATATTTTTTGGTTATTTGCCTTTTGGTTAAAGCACAAAGAGAGAGAGAGGGGGGAGAGCAGAGACACATTTAACATATACACTATTATATTATATTATCTATGTGTCTATATATGTATTGTCATGTAAAGACCGTGTTTGAAGCAGATCTAGCAGCTCTAACACTAATATTACTCTGGAGTTAAACCCATTCTTGCGTATATGTGTATATATTTGTGTATGTATTTATGCATGTATATGTTGAGGAGCTGCTGTATCAAAATGGAGGATTGTTTTGCATCAGAAATTAGAGTTAGGATATATTTCTTTCATGATTCTAAACCCATTCCTCTTTTACTGTGGCTCGTCATTTAAATAACTTTGATCAGATTTGATGGTTTAGTCACAGTTTCTCTTTTTCCAAAAAAAAATTAGACTTTCCTTTCACAAATATGGGAATGATTGTCTGACATTATATCAATATCTTACCTGTCCAGTCAGCACTCTGGATACTCAGCACCCCTAAACAACTGATCCTAGAGTCGCCCATGCTAATATCTCCCAAAATACTGGTCCTATCAACTTGCTGTTTTCACATAGTCTGTTCTTTGACTAAAAACACATGTTGGCCAAACTGCAGCTCTTCTTTAAAAACAAACAAACAAACAAACAAAAAAAAAAACAATCCAAATAGACTCTTTTATAATATAGGATAATGCACACTTTTTTTTTTTTTTTTACTCCATTACATTTTGCTTCAGTTATCTGTTCTTTCTACTTCACTACATTTATTCAATTTATGCCATTACTAGTTACATTTCATGAACACAGTTTCCTCAAAATCTCCTACTGATTGCATTGTGGTGTTCTTTCCATTGCCTCAGGTGGCTCTATTAGCTCCAATGATAGCAGAGCGCATGTTTGGCAGATGAATCTCCATTTCAATTTGTGTGGAAAGTGCAGATGTTAAACTAATTCTGTTGAAAGGACAAAGAAAACCAAATTCACAAGACAGAAGTAAAAGCAGAATTTTTAGGAGATACTCTCGGTAAGTTTAGTGTGTGTGTGCGGTGCAGGAAAAGATGGTCAAAACAGGCTTCTAAGTGAATTTCTTGCAAACAGGAAGACAGCAGGGATTTCATAGATTTGTGCATGTTTAGTGTTTTTTGAGTGTATAATTAATGTGTAGTGCAGTGTGAGTCGGTACTGCTTTTGTGTTTTGTTTCGTGTGTCTCAGAAATGCTGTCTTTACTGCTCTGAACAAAGCACAATGTTCGGGATATTTTTTTTTTTTTTAGTAAATAAATGATTTAAAGAGTACTTCATGCACTGAAACAATGCATAGTTAGTTGATAATTGACTCTTTAAAGTACAGTTAAATCATGTTAAAAACATGTATTAAATATGATACAGCAGATATATAAGGCACTGTATAAAACTCCTAATGTATCAAATGTGATACAAAAAAATGATATGACAAAATGTTTTATTTTTAATGTCGTTAAAAGGTCTGATAAACATCTCAATTCCAAAAACTTTTAATTTTGTGTCTAGTTTTAATAGGTCAGATTTTACAGGGTTGATATTTATTCTTTTGATTCATTCCGACCAGAGAATCTGCAGGACAATGGCATGTATTTTCACTGTATCTGTATTTATGCACTGGGACTGTTTTTTAAGAACACCAACAACGCAAGAACAAAACGGGTTTGTGTTTTTACGCCTACGTGAATCTGTGGAGGTAAAGTCTGAAACGGCGAGTGTTGGTGACTCATCTGCAGATCCATGTTCACAATAATGGAAGTCCAACGCCTCATCACGCTCTGTTCATCAAGCACCTTGGTTCTGCCAAACGGGCCGACGGAGCTGCAGCAATTAAAGCGTTTCTAATTATACCGGCGACTCGGCTCTGAGCGGAAACTGATTCGAACGTATGAACTTCGCCGGCAACGATTCATCAACACTGAAAATAAACACTGAGATGGGATTTAAAGAAGGAGGTGTGAGATGGTCGGGCTGCAGGACTGGAAGGAACATGAAAACACAATAGGAACATGATCATTATCAACATTTAACAGACAAAAGTATATGGACACATAAAATGAAGGCATAATATTGCACTTAAATTGCACTTATATCTTATGAAATGCAATTTTTTTTCTGGTTCACATATTTTTTGCGAAAGGATAGTTTGTAAGTGGAAGTATTTTCATGATTTGATGTTTTTTTTTTTAATGCTCTAAGTGGAGCTTAGCTCTGGGGCCTGATTTAACCTACGGTCCTTGTGCATTTACACCTGGGTTCGTTCTGATCTGGATTACTAAGGGCGTTTTTACACAGTCCGTACTGTACTTGGATACTCTCACACATTTCCCGCAGATGTTTCGTTCAGAAGTACGTACTGATGTCTGTGCGAGTATGAGTGGGTGTTATGGAGTCAAAACAGTAGGTGGCAGTGTGGAAGGAATTCTGTCGCTATCCAACAAACGCAGAAGTCAGGAGACAAACCCGAACACCATCAACCGAGCGATTGTTCTGTTCATTTGTCTACAACAGCGGAAAGACAGGCAATACCTCCTATCTGAAGTGAAGAGGAGTGATCATCATTGTTCCTGATGCATTGTGGAGTGGTTCCGTCGGCAGGGCCAGCCCATGCCACATGGATCCAAGGCTTTTTCTGGACGCTACATGAGCACTGTCTATAGTCTTGTGGTGATTACGGGGGTACTCACTTTTGCGTTGGTCAGGATGGCATAGTTGGAGCCATCTGGATTTAACAGCAGGGGTCTAATCCCGAGCCAGAGAATTTGCACTCACATTAGCAAAAAGCCAGTCTGGTTCCACACTGTCGATACATCATCACGTTTAGTGACCACGTGTGTGACCAAATTTGCATTGTGTGACGTAATTGATTCAAAGACAAATTTGGGGAATGTGGTCGGTTTGTCGCAGAGGATGTGGTCGAGGTCCTCATACCACGAGAAGTGATCTACTTCTTCAGCTGAGGAACCAGAACGGTCGACCGATACTTTCACCCTCAGATACCGGAAACGCAGCTTCTTTACTTTGTCGCAGCACTGTCCCACAGATCTGTGGAGCTGTTCTCCTCCAGCTGTTGTTGTTGTTGCAGTCTAGTCGAGTATGTGTCGGACTCATTCTATATACGTCCGCGGTCGCATATGTCATCGTTTATCTCTACGTACATGTTCACGCAACTGGACTTTAGTGACTGGACTTTGAGGAAACGTTCAGGCCAACGTCTTTCAACCTCTTTCCACCCACAACTGTTAATATGTGGATCTGTTACTTTTGCAGTTGTTTATGATATGTTGTTTATGTTTCCTGCTCTCGTCTCTCTCATTCAACAGTTCTGTCCCATTTTGTTTGTGGTTGTTATTATTGTTACCATTATAGTTATTACTATGGTTGTTATTGCTGATGGTGTTGATATTCTTTTGTGAGGGTCCCCTCCCCCCTGTTTCCTCATGTCAGGTCCAGCATCAAAATATGGCTCAATAAAAAAAACATAATAAAGACAGTAGAATATCAAGGGGAACCTCATATACTCTATAAAGTTTCCCTTGGCAAAGCAAATCTGTTTAGCACCAAAAGGCAGCTAGACTACCATTCTGCTGTTATGATGCTGGACAAGACAAGTTAGAAAAAAAAACAACCTGGCCAAGGCCCTTTTCTGGGCCACTTTTGCACTCAGACTAGACACAAAATCTGGAATTCAAAGCCAAGTGGGCCTAGACCTGAATCTAGACCCCAGTGTGAGTAAGTCCTAGGTCACTTCTGGTTTTGGGCACGTATTGCTTTCACATGCCAATGTACGGTACTGGAGTCTGGGCAGTCTGTACCCATGACTACCTTCTCGGAATGTTTTATTGACATTGATGAAATTAAGTGGACTTTGGTGTCAAACGTACTCAGATATGGACTTGGGTACACTGTGCCCTAACCTTCATGCAGATACAGGTATGAACACCATAGAACAGATCTGTGTAGACCCACACAGGAACTGCAGTCGTGGATCCAGACTGATCAACTATGTCATTATATATCTCTGCAATGCAGTAGTGACAGGGGGCTTAGAGGTTTATGCAGCCGGCTAAGGTCCGAAAGATCACTGGTTCAGGTAGGCCGACCATGATGCCCAATTTATCTTTCTGAAACTCTTGTATTTATAATACATTAGAAAGCCCTCAGTGATTATTGTCCGACTTTGGCTATTGTTTATGTTGTCACTTCTTTTGTATGATGCCAAATCCAGTATCTACCTTTGCTGAATACTTACTACTTACTTACTTATTATGTAAAGAGTAAAGCAACAGCCGTAAAAGATGCAAAATGTCATTCATTCCAAGAATGTTCAATAAAATCGAGTATGGATCTTCAAAACATGATTGTTGACTACTTTAATTAGTACTAAAGACTTAAAAAAAAATAAAATAAAACCACAGTCATTCTGTTATTGCCATTAGTAACTGTAAAAGTCATTGTTCTGTCATTTTTTTTTAGATTATCTCAGCTCTAAAATGTACCGATTGTCACATAAATGTACTAAAAATGTAATATTATTTAATTTGTTATTTGCTCAAAAATGCCTCTAAAATACACAAGGGAGCCTCAAGATTTTAAAATCTAGCGCATGTGGCCTACGGTCACGTTAGGTGGTGCTTTTTATAAAATTTTGGATCCGCCAATGAACTGATACTTGAATGAATCCATAAAACGGGGTCCTTCTGCTCCTTATCATGCACAAAAAAACCCTCATATTTTGCCCTGAAACCATTCTGTTCTTGTGTGAGGAGCATGGAACAGTGAGGCAGAGGCAATAATCCTAAAATAAAATAATGAGGGTTTTGACAGTTAGACCAGAGTCTGGATCCAGACCATCCTAGTTTGACTGATCTCGGTGAAAGCAGTCGATCTGTCCTTTTTGCTCCAGTTTCCGTCATCGTGTACAGTTTTATCTGTGACGGTTCTTAATCATCCTCATGTTGCCGACGTATGACTTGGGTTTTTCTGTCACCAGGAAGTTGACGTCCAGGACCGAGACAGCTGAAGCATGAACAACCACGCATTTTTTTTTTTTTTTTACCACTTATATCTTTTTTTTTTTTTTTTTGCCACAGGGTACCATTAGTCACAGACTCCAGCACAAATGTCGTGAGTGTGAATCGTCACGGTAAATCTTTTAGACGATTGTTTCTCTGGAGCCAGAGTTTCACCTCCACCGAGTATTTACACAATCCAGCCATCATCCTTGAGCTGAAACTGGGTTCTTTGTATTGGACTGTTACGCCATTAGGGTAGAGGTCTGCACTGGGTGAGTGGGACGGGTGGAAGTGGGCGGGGCTTAGGGCAGCAGAGTGCAGTCGGTGCGAGAGACAAGGAAGATTTTGTATTATTTTTAGTAAGGATTTAGTGGTGAATTGTGTGTCTGTGTGTCATTGTGTGTCATTTGTGTTTGTTGTGTGTCATTGTATATCTGTTGTGTTTCATTGTGTGTCTGTTTTGTGTCATTGTATGTTTGTTGTGAGTCATTGTACATCTGTTATCATTGTGTGTATGTTGAGTGTCATTGTATATCTATTGTGTGTAATTTTTTGTCTGTTTTGTGTCATTGTGTGTCTGTTGTGTGCCATTGTGTTTCTGTTGTGTGTCACTGTGTGCCTGTTGTGTGTCATTGTGTGCCTGTTGTGTGTCTGTTATGTGTCATTGTGTGTCTGTTGTGTGTCATTGTGAGCCTGTTGTGTCATTTTGTGTCTGTTACGTGTCATTGTGTGCCTGTTGTGTGTCATTTTGTGTATGTTGTGTGTCTGTTTTGTGTCGTGTGTCTGTTTTGTGTCATTGTGTGCCTGTTGTGTGTCATTGTGTACCTGTTGTGTGTTTCAGGGGTAAATTCTATGACAGAACTGCCTGGTTTCAGCTTCATTTCTCTTAAACGTCTGAATGTTGTAACGTTTGTGAACACTGCCTTCACTGTGGACGCTGTTAAAAACCAGATGAGTGTGAACCTCAGTCCACACTGAGTCAACGTGTTTCTAAAGGAATTCTTTAAACATTTGTGTAGAAATTGCTGTCTTCAAGGTCCATGTATTGTGTGTCTTCGCTGAGCCTCACTATTTGGCAGCTGGTTCCCTTTGTGGCGGCACCGTCTGTCATGTGACGGACACTCTAATGGTGTGGTTCGATGCACATATGGTGACGCATCATGTCAACGGGTTCAACTTCCTGCTGAGAGGCCACTGTACAGTAGAAATGCACAGAACCACAGAACGGCCTGGATCCACATGTTGGAACAGTGTTTATTAATTAACAGTTTGCAATTTATTAATCCAGGAAGGACGGAGGGAAGAGGTGAACCCTCCTGGATGACTAACACATCCTAACGATTTTACAGACAATTTATAAGATATGGCTTTATTAACCCTTAAACCCCTGAGCCATGATCCCAGATACATGTGCTGCTGTGAACTGTCGTCTGTTTCAGGTTCATAAAAGCTGCTGTGTTCCTTTTCTTCAGTGGTTTTGCTTTTACTGTGTGAACAGAAAAAGACAAAGACGGGAGTTGAAGTTTGACAGCTTTTGACAAAATAAGGCACTAAGAATGTACATCAATAAGAGATTTAGGATGTTGAACATGAACTGTGAACTGGAACACACTGAACAACAAGGATTTGAATTTGGGCCCAGTAGTTTTTGTTTTGGGTTCTTTTTTTTTTTTTTTTTCCTAAATAATTTCAGCTGCTTTTTGATTCCTGGTTGAGCTTGTTACAAGGTCAAAACACAGTAAAAACAAAACAAAACAAAAAAAACACAAGGAAAAATGATGTACGATTGGGGGGGTGGATAGTGGTGGATGTCTGAAAGATAGAACAAGGTCTATTCTTCCAGTACGTTTTGTTCTGTGACTGCATTCTCAGGGTGATGAGTATTGCTGTATGTTATCGTACCGTATTGTTGTGCGAAAACCATACGCGATAACGTTACACACATCACATATTTAATCTTTGGGCCAATTTGTCTTATTATGGCATAATTTTAGAATCAAATGTGTGGGAATGGTAGCTGTTTGAGAATGGCTGAATGAAAATACATTTCAGATGAATATCTATCTATCTATCTATCTATCTATCTATCTATCGTTCATTGTAAGTCGTTTTACATATTTTGTATTTTCCCCTTAATTTCATGTCATATTTCATAATTTTTTGGTTTAATTTCCTTTATTTTTCTCTACCTGTGCAGTGTCTGTTGTCAGTTATCCAGGCAGAGCTGGTGTCTTTTCCTTCTCTCTGATTTCTCTCCTCCATCTTTCCCCCTGGAGTGGTAGTGTTAGCAGAACATCGTGGTACAACAGATGCCTCTTAACATGCACGACTGGACTGGAACTGTTTTATAAGAAAACAGAGTACGAGTCCCAGAGCTTCTTCCCCCGAGGATGAGATGCTTCTGCAGAAAACAAAGTGCACTTATTTGTGAGTAATTCTATTACTCAGGCACTTGATATACAGTAAGTTGACATTACAAAGCCTATAGAAACATGTACCAGCCATCCAGTCTGAATATTTAATGACAGGGAAGCCATTAGATCAGTGAAATAACAGGAAGTATCATAAGGTAACGGCTAGGCTAATGGGTGCTCACTGACTGAAAACAAAAGCTAAATCAGGAAGCGAAATGAGTTTGATGATGTGGAGTCAGATTTCATGGCATGGATAAATCACATGGTAAAGATATATGAACCTGGAGTACCGACATCCACCACTAGGGGCTGCTCTGGTAGCATTACATTCAACTTCTTCCTAAAAGTACTGAGCTAAAACGCCTTTTCCCAGGATTCATTCTGGTCCCATTGGTTTGATTTGGACCCACCCCCTTTTGGTCAGGGTTTGATTGACAGGGGTGATTGACAGCTCATTTGCCTGTGGAGATTTTTTATTTTTTCTTGCATTTTTATGGTAGAAAATGGAAGGGACACATCACGCCAATGGCAGATATTTGGAGTTGTTGTTTTTTTCATCATGGAGAATAAATGAAGGTGCACTATTGCCTGTTTTACAGACCTATTAACTCCACTGTAGGATGAAAAACGCATGTTCAACAAGAAAAAAAGAACAGGAACAAATGGAATTGAAATCGATTGAAAAATGTAAACCATGGTTTTTCGATTCACACATTTCTGAAATCCTTGTAGACATGTTAGATCTGACTACAGTTCATTTGTGCTCACATTCATCTGATGATCATGCTCAGTTTGCAATTTACTCATTTTGTAAATCACTTTTTCCCATTGAAATTAATTGAAATATAGTTAATCTGTTCCAGCCCCCCCAAAAAACATTAAAAAAAAAAAAAAAAAAACCTCACCCAGAAATCCTGTTTCATGCACTCGTATTGTGAGGTTCTACTGCACGACAATGATCTGATTTCTAATGGTTCCTGTATTTTCATGTAAATGGACACAACATGAGTTTTACCTTCTTCAGAAAACAGTAAATATGTATTAAGGAGAAATGAAAAACCCTGTCTGGAATGTTTAATCTGTGTCAGCTGTTTGCCATGTCTTCACATAAAATAGGAAACAGAAATAATAATATATCTACTGTGCTCTGTGACCAACAATACCTTTATGTTTTATTGAAAGCTGCTTTCTGAATATTCAATGTAACAGAATGCTGTCCCTCTGTAGCCTACAGCGCCCCCTGGTGATGACGTGACATAGTCCAGTTTATACGTTCTACTTATTCACATTTTGTGTTTTAGCTTTTGCTTCAAATTCACTTGATATTTCATGGAAACATGGCCACTGTCTCTACGTCCAATAGTTATTAATAATTAATAGTGTTTTTTATTTGTAATAACCTAAAGATTTATAGTATGTTTGTGTCCATGGTCATTCCATAGAAAATGTCCCTATGACTGATGCACAAATGTCACTAAATTGTGTTTCACTTTGTTTTAAACCTGTATTTCAGACTTATTCATTTTACATTATGGTCATACTTTGGTGATATTTTCTTCTTGCTCTAAAAGCTGTTTAATGATTTCCCTCAGGGCCGTTGAAAAATCATTCTTAATATTTGATATATTTTCCACAGTAACCTCTGTGGTGTCAGCGACCTCATTCAGATGTTAAAATGACATCGTCTTTTCTCTTAATGAAAAATGAAAAGAGCTTCAAGTATAATATTCTTTTAAAAGTTCAATATAAACTGAATAAATGCAGAGTAACATCCATCAAAAGTCAGAATACTGGGCGTCACCTACAAAAACACAAACAATTCCACCAAAGATCATGATGTGTGTTTTATTTTAATACAATAATCAATAAGTTCATTAAAAACTGTTCACCTCTTGGTGGAAAAATGCAGAATGTGTCAGGTTTGTAAATGCAGTTTTACTTTAATGTTTCAGATTCACTTCAGTGACATTTTGGGAGCTTTTTATAGACTTGTAATGTGACCTTTAGTTAGTTTTGACTTAAAGGATTAGTGTTATTCCTGGACCTTGGTAACATTTAACATTTAATCCTGTGGAATCCTATGGATATATGGTAGTAATATGCAGGTGTCCTGTCTTTTGACTGGGGATGGGGGGGCGGGTGGGGAGGGGGGAATTACATTGCGTGTTTCTTGGTGACATGCAGAACCAGAAATGCTTTATTTTAGTGAAAAAAAAAGATGGATTTAGCTAAAATGAGGACTAAAATGAGATACAATTACATAGATATTTAGCATGGCTTTGGCCAAACCATGCACTGGTTTTTGGCCGTGTTTTTCAAAAAGTGGCTGTGCAAATTGCGGCTACATGGCTCGCTACCTGACACTATGTCTGCAGGTTATTTCAAATTATGGATGTAAATGTTTTGTTTTGTTTTTTTACATTTTTTTATTGTGGATGTACTACACTGGGGATGAAATACAGATTCATGTCAAAAATACACAACTATCCCTTTAAGTGGCCAAGATAGGCTCCTGTGACCCTAGTGAGGATAAAATGGGTTCAGAAAATGAA
>JAPSES010003349.1:0-14722 GCA_029822895.1 Maxillicosta whitleyi
CATTTCCTGAAAATTTCATTAGGTTTGGTCAATAATTAACCGAGATATTGAGAAACAAAATTTTTGGCCCCATTGACGCCAATGTTAACGAAAATTTCAAAGTGATCCAGAATCCAGGATTTCTTTCGGATCACCCCCAAAAGTTTCTCATTTCTTCCTTGTGCCATTGACAACAAATCCTGAAAACTTCATCAAAATCCGTCCATAACTTTTTAAGTTATGTTGCTAACAGTTAAACAAACAAACAAACAATGCTGGCAAAAACATAAATTTTAGTTGAATCGCAGTGTGATGACGTCATCACGCTGACAGCAGAGGAACAACACAGACACACACAACTGTTCAACAATGAACAACTAGTACCAACGTTCAGTGGAACACGAACAATCTACAGTAAAGAGCAGAATAAAAAACGGTGCAGACACAAACATTAACAGTCCAAACCAAACACAAGCAAACACCTTGAATTTCCTTTTAGATTAAATTGAACAATGTAAAGTGGAAAAAGGTTAAATGTCAGCAGCAAAAACACACAGTTACAGAAAAGAGTGCATTGTCTTCATGAAATAACTGAACAGCAGAATAACCCAAACACTGCGTCGACAGTATTATTCATTATTGGTGTTTCCACGGTTCACAGAACATTACTTAGACCTGAGTTTTTCTGGATCACAGTCAGTTTAACCTACTTTGAATCATCTTCTTCCTTCACTGTCCTTGTGCTAGTGACGCACACGTCTTTTTTTTTTTTTTCTTCAACTTGCTTTTGTGGAGTTATTGGACCCGCCCTGCATATAAAGCAAAATTTTTTGGACTCGCACCAGCCCGACCCAGGTCTGCTGATCCGTACATCCCTACCTTGTACGTCCATATTTTCACATAGAAAGATGAGAGTGTCGAAATGAACTGAATAACGGCTGGCGCGCTGTCGGGTGATGGAAGGGAGGCAGAATGGCACATGACGCGTCGACTCCAACAAAGTAACGTCTACTTGTGTCAGATGTCGACGCATCAACAAACTGGCTTTTGAGTTAATACCCTACTATATAATATGATAAAACACCCGATGAAAGATGAAAACCCGTGACAGAATCGAGGACACATTTCCTTCAGTATAATCCAAGAAGGGTTTCCATATGCGGTTCGTTATATCGATCATAGAACGTGCCAAGCGTGTCAAAAAGTCAAGTGGGATGTGTTCCAATATTAGGTTTCTCTATCCAGAAATGGTGGGGGATTTATTAGAAGTCCAATGTTCAAATATGATAAGATTTACTATTATATTTATTGCTGATATGCTTATTTGTTCAGCCAAGGAGAAGAGATAGAGGGTGGAGATAAAGTTGGGTTTTAGTACTTGTTATTATTTCAAGTAGGACAGACTCCCTATATCTCTGAATCTTGGTGCGTGACCAGAGACAATGTGAGGCTGCTTTCATGTGTTCTGTATATAGAACACTGTGAAGAACAGCCTGGTTTCAATGTAAATACCCGCTTCGGGGGTCAAGTGGGCACTGTGTAACAGTTTAAGTTGTAAAGCCCAAGAACGATTGCAAATAGTAGATTTGTTTTTTCTTTGTTGGCTACATTTCAAATTTCTCTCCACATTTCTTATGTGATATTAATATCCAGTTCACTTCCCCAGGGCTGAGCCAAAACAGGATAATCAAGCTTACAATGACCTTTCAGTGTTTTATAACACGTACTACAACCGTGTTTCCACTACATGGTTCCAGCTCGACTCGACTCAGCATTTTTGCATTTCCACTACGGTAATCTGGTAATTAGCGACTGGGTAGCCTAGTGGTTTACGCCACTGGCTTTGATGCGGAAGATTGCCGGTTATGGCGCTTTTCCACTACATGGTACCGGCTCCACTCCACTCTACTCCGTATGCTTTTCCACTTACATGGGACCGGCTCCTCTCGGCTCGACACGTTACTCCTACACGGCCCGTTACTTCCGTGTCGTCTGCTCGGAGAGTCGTCGAAAACTCACTCGTTGCGTAATTTTTCGTCTGGATTTTTACGTCCGCCACCACAGACTGAATCTACGTGACCGTCTATGGTGTCGTTTTGTTCCGTTATCATGTTGATTCATGTTTCGCTATTCACTGTCTTACTTCCGCGTCAGAGTTTTGTAAATCGCGGGTCACAGAGAAGACTGTCTGACCAATCAGTGTCTGCAGTGTCGTGACGTCATGTTTCAAACCTCATTGTCCTCAAACGTCAAACCTCATTGTCCTTCAATAACGATATTTCTTTTATCTGAAAAAGCAAAAAAAGATTATTGTTTCTTATTCCAAAGATTTCAACAACTTTGTCAAATGATATGATAATCCCTACGGAGCCTCTGAACGTCCAAATGGGTCATATCTGATGACCATGAAGAGATGACAAACTGTATTTTACACCAATTATTGACATGAATTGAAAGGATTAATGGATCAACAATGGCTCAGGTATGAAACAGTTTAGATGGTTTTAATGGCTGTTTGGGTTTTAATGGGTTAATTTTGTGTGTGACGTCGGGGGCGGAGTTTGCCACAACATTATTTTGGACCTAAATTGAGCTCCAACGCTACGTCATGTATAAACATTTAACACAACAGCACTTTTAGAGTCCCCTTGAGGAAGTGCACATTAGGATTCTTTATTAAAACACCTACATAGAAAGCTGACAGGGCTGATAGAGGTGGAATCTCCACCTCCGAAGGGATCACTGGGAAGCTGTGACGTCCACAGATCCCACACACAACCCACTGTATGACATTCACAGAGTAGTGGGACAATACACCATCCAGTAGTTTGTTGTGTTATGTTATTCCAGATATATAAAACCACCTCTCACAAATGCATCAGTATATAAAATCACACCTCCCACCGCTGCTGTGATCAGACCTACACTTAGAATCACTGAAGAAAAATAGAAACAAGATCCAAATATCGCATAGAGATGCTACACACACACACACATAGAACCATACAATCTTACTTTGAAGTTTTATCATCATGCCATCTCACAATAAAGCAAGAAATGCATCAGCTTTTGCAACAACATGTAAATATCAGCCCTGACGCTTCAAAGAGGGGTGTTACAGGTGAGGCCCCGAGATATCTTTTAATTCATCCAGCTGCCTGATGATAATTGTACATCTTGCTGGCGTTTTCCAGGAAACAAATTGGATGAGTCACCTGAGACTGGCTGTGATCCTGTAGCAGGAAAACAGAACGGCTCAGCCCGCGCTCTGTCTTATATGGAAATGCATAGATTTAACAGGCTAAACCCAGCGCTGATACCGCCTCCTGTTGCTTCAGCGCTCTCTCAAAAGCTTTTCCCTTTGGAGAAATGAAACTCCTTGAAACGTAACATGTCAGAAATGTGGCAGAATAAATTTTGTTTAAGCCTGAGTGGAGCCCGGTTGTGCTGATGAAAACGTTTTACATTAATCTGAGCTAATGGGACTCCTGCAACATTCAACTCAGCAGTGTCTTACAGTTCTGCTAATGATCTGTTAAAAGAAATAAATCTGAATTCAGTTTTATTTTTATAGCCCAAAGGGATGAGTATTTCCAATTGTTTGTTTTCATATATTATAACCACATACCCACATAACATGTAGTGATACTTGGAGAAGTGGGTATGCGCTCAACTTTCGTCGTTTTTAGTCCAGAAAAACACCCTGTTTTAGAAAGTGACATTTAAGACTGCTCTGTTTAGTTTACCTAAAAATCCATCAGTAGTATTGGTTCACTATTATAAATTTATCATGAATTTGTTTGTAGGTATTACTGGTGACACAAACAGCTGCATGAATGTAAATGTATTCAGTATGAGGCAAACATAAGATAATGTTAGCCTTTCATAACGTTAGCCTTTCATAACGTTAGCCTACTCACACAGTTTAATTAATTGTGGCAAAATCTGAAATTCTGAAACCATCTTAAAATTACCTTAGATTTATGTATGGCATAAAAGTAGGTTCTCTCCGTAAGTGTCGCTCATTTGAAAGATGTTTATTCTGCTTTTCTTGTTTGTATTTCCAACAATTGTACATCTTTTAACGAGACATGCAGTGACCTGTCAATCAACTGTGCTAGCACTAGCATCTGAGGTGTCCAGTCTGATTCCAGAGGTGGCCAGCACTAGTTAGCAATATTTTCCTCTGCATGACCCGCCCTACTTTCCTCTGATTGGCTCATCAGTCCTCATGCCTAAAGTTAACCAATCTAATCAGTGAAGTTAACAAGTGCTAGCCAATTAGAGGCAGAGTAGGGCGGGTCATGGCTTCACCATCCTAGAGGAAAAATGGTTAATTTGGCTCAGATTAGACTAAATGTTTCACATCGGGGGGATTTAGAAGTGGGTTTATGAAATAATGATTGAAAAATAAATAATTATAGTGGCATATACCCTGGGCTACACCACTGCATATAAAGGACATATAACATTTCACATTGAGACCTTCACCTTTTCTAGTTAATTAGATGTAGGAAACAGATATTTCCTCCTCCTCAATTAAAAAAAAAAAAAAAAAAGTTACGCACAAATGACCATTTTCAGAAAAAATCTTTGTTTACATGGTCTGTATATCTACACTGTCAAGAGCCAGTGTTGCCAGATTGGGTGGTTTTCCACCCAATTGGGCTACTTTTGATTATATGTGGCGGGGAAAAAATGCATTGGGCGGTTGTATACAATTTGGGCTGCTTTTGCCAACAACTGGTGGTTTTTTAATATTGTGAAAACTGCACAACAAACCGTTATTTTATGGTTTACAAAAAATACAAATACAAAATTTCGTATACATCACTCACTCGTATTATGGTCATTGCAGTGAGTTATTCAGTCGCTATAACAACGTGACGTCACATGAACAAACTAGTGTAGTGCGCCGACGCAGAAGCCTGAGGCGGAAGCCCGTGCTCTCTCAACACTGATTCTGCGTAAAGGTAATTGATTTTTAGTATTTACGCCATGACAGCTTTATTAATTGCGTCCACTGTTTTAATGTATTTACTGACTGGCTTAAAATAGCTTTTCATGGCGTTGTGTACTCATGTTAGCTGTCTTACTGTAGGCTAACAGCTGTAGCGCCCTGGTGGAGAGTGACTGTTCGTGTAAATATGGTCTCTATATGTCCATATCTAGTCTTTTTACATGTAAATAGCAGGTGGTTACTGCTGCTGTGTTAACTTGGGCCTGGCACTGGGATACACGAGGTGTGTTTGGCAAGTTCTGTGGTTGTTTTATTATGCTCTTTTTGGTTGTGATTTGCTATCTGTAACAGTGTCGAGTAAGGCCATGAGTGGGTGGCGCCTACTTTTTGTATCTTGTATGCATTATCTGGTTCTCCCCTGCCACACGGACTTCCAGTCTCTTTCTTATGCTTATATTTTAAGTGGTGATAGCGTATCAGCCTGTGCATGTATGACTAATGAACGCAAATACCGTTGAGATCTGGCAACTTAAGCCTTTGTGCGGAATTTTATTGGATTGGGCGGGTTTCAAACTGTGATTGGGCAGGAAACTGTCACTCTCATTTGGCAACACTGTCAAGAGCACGTCATTGGGTTTATAGATGTCAGTGACACACAAATACAAAAGCGAGGCTTTGCAGAAATCCCCAGTACGGCTGCAGTTTTTAGAATCCATAGTTTCTGGTGCATGTGCAAATTGTTGTCTTGTAAACAATCGCCACAAACACTGGGGAAAATCTCTGTTTTTCCAGATGCCTGGCTATGTCGGCTTCACAAATGTGTGTTATGATGGATTTTTTTTAATTTTCCTGTAGCACTGGCACTAATGTTTCAGAAAATAACGTTTTCTCAGTGTATATTTATTTGTCAGTAGGTAGATTTCACTGGTGGTGCGATTCTTACTAGAGCAATAACCAGAGTTGTAGCACTAGACGATGTTGACGCAGATCACAGACTGTACGAGGCCTTTCCTCCCACTCTGTAAAAATGAAACCCAGTCATTTTACCTGTTTACCGAAGGTGCTGTGGAGGAAGGTGGACGATGAAATGTACACTGGACACTTTATTGGTTCCCGGTTGTACACTCAGCAGCTTTGGGACCACATTAACCGAACTTTATAACATCAAATTTCGTACCTACAGAACAAACTTATCAGCAAAACGATAATTGGAACATAAATATACCCAGTGAAACATTCTATATCATTTCAGTTCACAACAGTTTGTTTATTTCAGTCTCTATTGAATCATTCCACAGAATTTATGTAGACAAAACAATATTGACTGAAAGGCTGTAGGCTGAAGCTATGGCGTATTATACCTATTCTTTGTAGAAATAAAGGCAAACAGCTCTGTAGGATAAGGCAACACTGGCAAATAGATTTTTTTCTTTTTCCCCACAGCTACATGAATAACTATGCATCTATAGAAAATGACAAGAGTGAAACTAAATTTCCATTACAATGTATGGTGACTGCATCATTTTTTTATTTATTTATTTTTTTTCTATGTTATTGGAAACAGACACGTTCAACATACAAACATAAGACTTACGTTCACATACTCAAAACAAAACTGAAAATATCATGTCAGATAGATTCAAATAAACTAAACTAAATAAAACAAAACTACTGTGTGTGTGTGTGTGTGTGTGTGTGTGTGTGTGTGTGTGTGTGTGTGTGTGTGTGTGTGTGTGTGTGTGTGTGCGTCATCATTCCAGACCTGTTTTTAGGGACTGACCCAGACAGGTGAGGCCCTCACACTCATTTTTATTTTTTATTTCATTTAATTTTTTTTTTTTCCATCCCTGTTGCTCTCAGTAAACATAATGACTCTCTTTAACCTCTGATTTCCATTTGGAAGTGAACAGTTTTGTGCAGCCAAGTTGTAAAATTTTAATGCATGTCATTTAATGAATATTGTATTAGTTGGTGCTCATGGTACTCATGTCAATTTGCAACTTTTATTGCACAGTGTTTTTTTTTTTTTTTCCTATCTGTCTTTTGCTTGAGGGATAAACTCGATGCTATAACACATATATGCATGTGGACAAACATCACATTGTTCAGCATGACTTTAATTTACTGGCAGCAGTGGGTTCATTTTTGCACGTAATGACTCCTAATTAGATTATTTGTGAGTATCTGTACTATATATGGGATATGTTTATATATATTTATTTATTTATGCATACTGCGTCCTGTTTTTTTTATATTATAGCTGTACATGGTAGGGCAAGGCCACATGATTTGGTAAAAAAAAAAAAAAAAATGTTACATTTCAGTTGTTGTGGGTAGAAATGCATTTTCACTTGCAATGCAATTACACAGATTACTTTTTTTTTTTTTTTCAATATTCTAACATAAACTCTCAAAGGTGTTTCATTTTCCATATTTTACCCTGCATCTATCTGCTCAGTTTTACTAAATCCAAAATATTACCACATAACAGAGATTTTGTTTATTATTACCCCACCCCCTTAAGGGGAAGCAAGAGGTATTATTTTTGGCTCTGTTTGTTTGTTTGTTTGTTTGTTAACACTCTAGCAACAAAATTATTGGTTGGATTCAGACCAAATTTGGATTATAGATTGTCAATGACACAAAATAGATGTAAAAAAATAGACACATTTTTTCACATGAATTCCTTAAATCTTTTTTTTCATTTCCTTATAATGTGCAAAATTTCAAATGTCTATAAAAACATACATTTTGTTTCAATTCACTTCAAACTCGGCACATGTATAGAGCACACACACACACACACACAGTCCCTCATTTATTTGGACAGCATTTTAAGATTCTGAAGTCCATGGACTATATGAGAAAACATGAGTTGCCATCTGGTGGACATTCATTATTATTACCACAGCAACGCCAATTAAAAGTAATACACAATCCTTTAAACAAAAAAAATCCTGCATCCACACAGTGATCGGGATCACCTCCAAAATGTAATAATTTCTTCCTTGTGCCATTACCAACAAATCCTGAAAATTGCATCAAAATCCGTTCATAACTTTTTGAGTTATGTTGCACACAAACAAACAAACGCCTTTAAAAAACATAACCTCCTTGGCTGAGGTAATAAGCTACAATAAAGCAGGGTTTGTTGTGCCTGGCACCACTTGCTATTATTATTATTTTTTTTTCTGTTTTTTTTTTTTTTTTTTTTTTAGATTAACCTAAATGTGGCCCTCTAATTTGCAGCGTTTGTGTTATATAATAATCGCTTTCAGGGTGAATTGATTTTTTTATGCAGCCTTACAGTCAGAATGCTGTACGTACAACATGTTTTCTATGTAGTTACATGACCGGGTTTATCACAGCGATGACTCTGCAGCTGTTGGTAGACGTTTACACAAGTTTGGATAAATATACTCATAAGATGCAAATCAGTGGAATCATTTAATATAAATGACAATGTTCATATCAATTGCTGCTGCTTTGAGTTCATTGGAATATTTTCCATATACACACATTTTAGGAGTTCGGAAGCTATTTTTTGCTGCAAGTAGTAATTTGTGGAAAATATTTGAACAGTTTTCTTCTTAAACTTCTACTTTTTCTGTCCAAATCCTCTCCGTCTATATACAGTGCATCCATAATTAATGTGTGAATAGTGAAAACCAGCCAAAACTCAAGCAAAACAGGTGGCAGTGTTGCACAAATTGTACTAATTTCGATGCAACAACGTAAAAGCGGTATACTTACGTACATATTATAGGTTTTCATCTGTTGTCGTATGTACTGTTCACTGCTTTTGATCAGGATCCCGATGCCAGCTATAGATACATTTCCATTTCAAAGTTCGATCATACATGTTTTCATTTCTGCCGAGGGTAGAGGTGTGATTTTTCAAAGGGAGGAGATCTCATTTTGGAAAGCTGTTTGCTGTCTTTGTATTTAGGCCACAGAGGCAGCGAGGCGTAAACCATTATGATTAAGCAGAGTGCCATGATTCGCTTACTAACAGTTGCTTTTGTGCCGTGAGCATGAACATTAACACAACAAGAGGAAATGCTTGCCTCCATTATAAACCGCCAACATATAACAGGCCTGAATAGAATAGAAAGCCTTAAAAATATTACCAGCTCCCCTCGGTGTTTATGTCCTGTTGTAAAATCGGATTTAAATTTAGCCCCAGATAGGAAACACGCTCTTCATTACCCTAAATCTGATTTAATAGACTTAATTTTCACATCTCTGCCAAAACTGTGTCTATAAGAGCTTATTACGCTTTAAAATATACCATCAAATATAAGTGGAATTATCATTATGCTAACGTTTATCTACGGAATATCTGTCCAGACTCATATAATATATAATAACAACCTTGTGTGGATCAAACTTATCACTGTAACAATTATTATGACTGGTCTAAATGTCCGTTTTATTATGATAATGAGGTTTATACACCTTATACTCCTGGTAAATACTAGGATATATTCACTGATAGAGGTCGTGGGTACTTTATACTGTGTTCTGAGGGAAATACCTGTTATGTTTGACTATAGAATAGGATTTTCCCACTCAGCTGCTCATACTTTTGATTCACGGACAGGACACGAATGCACCATTAGCTTTATTGTTTTACCCGAAGCAGCTTCTTTATGTAATATTGATCGTAATGAGCAGGTATGCATTCATTTTCTGTTGTTGTTAGTGAAGAGAAAAATACTTCAAAGTGCAAATGAATATGAAAACAACTTCAGAGATGAAAAGACCCAAGAATGAAAAGAAAATCAACATCATAATCAAACTGACATTTACTGAATTAAAATCATGATGATCAATCAGTGTTTGATAGTTTTGATCAGGACTGAAAATAGTATATATATATTTTTTTTATTTTAACCCATTCATGCATATACTGGTCACTACAGTGCACAGTTATTCTACAGCTGTTCTCATTTATATTCATGGGTTTTATTGTTTTAGTTCCATATCAGCAACACAGTGGACACTTATGCACCATCCCATAATACACTGACACTCACACCATTACTGTAACTTTTGCTATTCTTCATAAACCTGATCTGCACTAACATGTCAGAGTGAAAATTAATTGCTAGGTGTTATTAGACTGTAATTAACTGAAACATCAGATTAGCTGCATTAAAAAAAATAATTATTCTGTAATTTTTACATAGTATATCACTTTCTGATATTGCAGAAATAGGTTCATTAAAAAGTTTCAATCAGATTTTTATTTTTTAAAATTTTTTTATGCCTAATGAGGAATAAAAACAACAAAAAAGATCCTCATAATTCATGCATCAAAGGGTTCATCACAGGTTTTTTAAGTGGACATTTTTGTCCTGAATAACTGATATTGGCTCATCTTTGGCATATCCAAGTCTGATAAATACATAAATAAATAAATAGCCCCACTGTTTTTAGATCATTTCTATATAAATACAGCCCCTTTCTTATCTTAGGATATTGGACAAATCACTGTGTACATTATGTGGCATCTTTTATTTGGTGTCTTAAACTGTTGAAGGATCAAAAATTCATCTAATTTTCCATTTTTGGTGCTCATAGGCAATAAAAAGAAATCCTTGATATTTTTCACTTGGTTGCCAACTGCCTTTGGTTCGATAGTGAACGCACAGCAGAAGATTAACCTGTTCCAAATGTGACAGGTAACAAAGATTATAGACCTGTTCGGCTTATTAGAGTGGTTTATTTTCCTCCACTTCTCTGTTTCACTGGAGGATTTCAACCCTTTTACAACGGCAGTGTCACCGACGCTGCATTTTGCACTTTTTCACCGTTTAAGTGACTATAACTCCTGAACTGTTTGCACTATCCACAAACTTCAGATGGTATCAGAAAGCTGAGATCCTGAGCTTTCTGACATTATATAACACTTTATGGTTGGATGCTATTAGAAGTATGAAGGAACTGTTTCAGAAACTTCCACACAGGCTGAAAAACAAATGGAAATGATAAAAACAAATGAAGCTATAATATGAATACTGAAGGTTTGCTTCTTCTATGTCATTTACAGTTGTTTCTGGTAATAAATAAAAACTTCAATTCTGTTTTTTTTTTTTTTTTTACTAAAACATACTCTTTTAAACATTTATTTTTTATTACAATAACAATTAATGGCAATATTTTGAAAGGTAAGTTCTTCCTGAAAACAAAAGTGCAAAAGAATTCACAAAAAACACATTTTTATTGCATTTATTGAACATACATATGTAGTCCGTTATAATAACAGTCTTAAAAGGGTTTGTTTAATGTCGCATGAGGTTATATAGGACATAATCACAGTTGTGTGGTGGATAGATCATAAGTCAAACCCTATAAGGAATGATAAAAAAGAAACACTGAAATTCACATTTACTCATAACCGCTGTATTAAATAATCTCTGCCAGAACTGTTTTAAAAGATCTAATAGAAGGTATTTTATGGTAAAATATGAGTTGTCACCATATTAATGTGTGGTTCCAGTTAATGAGAACTTGTCTTTGCTCAGAATAATTTACCAAACAAAAATTTGGTAAAAATGGTGGGAAAAGTGTTTTTATTTATTTATTTATTTTTATTTCACGCCATTATAAAGTCACAGTGAAGCTTGTGATCTTTTGGAGGGAAAATGTCACCTAATAATTTTAACCTATTACTCATTAATGTGAGCTTTTGCAGTGATTAATGTATGAATAACTGGGGTATAATTGGAATGGGCTGGAGTTATTAAATGTGTTACATCATCAGTAATCAGTGTAAGGTTGTTTTTCTGCACTGTAATATTCATTGTTTTGGTGTAAAAGACTTAGAGGCATTAACTAGAGGAGGAGGAGGAACTTTGCATGTGAACACAGATGTCTGAATCACCAGGACAGACATTAAGTGGACGTCTCCCTGCAGGTCCAAAGTCTGAGAACTCACAGCTGTGGGATCGCCTATAGTCATGTAAATGTCAGAGGAGATGAGGCTTTAAACTGCCAACACTTCACGGGTCACAATTCTAATTAAATGTTAATGTTTCACGAAGACACATCATGCGATTCCAACACTAACAGTTGGAGGCACGGTTTTGTTTTTTGCTGATTAACACTGAAAATTGAGAATAACTCTAAGTTTGAGTAAAAGTTTAAAGGTATTAAATTCAAAATGTCATAAATTTAAAAGTCTTCCTATCAATTCCTATAAAAGACTATTATCAATCTGATCATTTTCAACAGTTGAACCAACTTTTGGCGACGACAGTGCGCTAAATTCGCGGATCAGAGCTTCTCGCGTTTGTTTAGATCGAGCACCTCATGGAAATTGCTGAGTATTCTGACGCTGTCGGTAGTTTTCAGTGATTTGTTTGTGATATCTATAGCACAGAAAGAAAGACAATACAATCTAACCCCCACATCCGCCATCCATGTATGTCCACATGTATGTATGTCGCAGCGTTCCTTTCCAAACCGCTAAAAAAAAAAAAAGATAACACCACAAAGTTGAAGGTGCAACAAAAATGGTGTTAATTTATTTGCCAATTAGCCAATTAATTACCTACGTTTGTAAGAGAATCTGCATCATAACTCAATCACCACTCGATCCAAACTGCCTTCCAGGGCTTCAGCAACCTTCTTTTAATGCATAAGCCCCTCCCACTTAATTACCTTTTGCGTAATTGGGAAACAGTGGACGTTTGAGGCCTGATTTGTCTGAAATCCTGTGTCGGACAGAGTTAAAGGGAGTCATAAATCTGCATCAACGTTACATCCAATTCACTGTATGAGTGTGAGTCCCTGCAGCAGATGGTGAACTCAGGGTGGAGCTGAACCTCAGGGCCAACACAGAGGTCAGCAGTCATTTCTGCAGACACTTTTTTTTTTTATTTTATTTTTTTAGATAACTTAGATTTGGGGCAGCTGTGTCCTGGAGGCTGTGATAGCAGCATTGTAACGTGAAAGACCGGCTAGATAAACGAGTGGGAAACTGTTTTTTTGTCCTCAGCTGCTACTGTCCCTGCAGAGTACCCTGTGCAAGGTACAAAATCATCTCATCAACACACCCATTTTTCTATTTATTTCATTTTTCTGCATTTGTTTGGGAATGACCTTGTTTAGGCTCGTTTTTTTTAGGTGGGAAGAATGCCTTCCAAAAACTGTCAAAGCAGCTACACCTGAGTCTGTGGCCTCCAACAAAATAACTTAGCTTCGTCGAACAGCTGGGAGAAAAAAACAATATTGTCATAATGTCCTTTTTAATTTAATTTATTTATTTGTTTTGTTTTATTAGTTTATTAACATAGACATTGTTCATTTATTCACATAGCTGTAAATGCCCCAGAGTTAACCTAATGCTTATTTTCCCTGGACAGATGTTGAATAGTCACCGTAAAAGGCAGCACAAGGTTATAATCATACAATTTTTAAAACACAGATGAGTACATGTTTTGCAATAGAAAATGTACAATTTAGTAACACAGTGATTTATCATCATTTATTATAATATTACGCTCATCATTTTTTCACTCATTACTTTAAATAAGTGTGGCTTGAAATGTGTAAATACTGTACACTGACTCTGAATACATTTATTGTTTTGTTTATATTATTGTACAGCATTTTTTTTTTAGAGAATATGGTAACTTAAATTATTAATATTGATCTGTTTTATTTTGTCTGTCTGTCTGTCTACAGTGTTGGTAAAGTTCATTTCAGTTTGTTCATAGTTCATAATTGTTTATAGTTAATAGTTAGTTCATAGTTCCAAAAAAAATAACTAATTAATTTTTTTTCTATATGTTCTATTATTTTTTATTATCATTACCATTACCAAAGCTCATATAGAACCACAGATGATAATATTTTATTTTAGTTTTAACAATGAAACCATGTGCTCGATTTCATCTTCATATCACTTCATATCTGTCCATCTGTTTCCAAAATGTAATGACATGTATTCTGCATCACTTGGAATCTATAAACCAAATTTGGTGAGAATTCAACCAGTAGTTTTGTTGCTATGGACATTTGAAATTTTGCCCATTGTAAGTCAATTGAAAAAAAAAAAACAAAAAAACAAAAACATTAAAAACCAAAACATTGACCTACTTTTCTCAAAATCCAATTAGATCTATTCTGGGTCACTTGCAATCTTTAAACCAAATTTGGTATGAATTCAACCAATAGTTTTGTTGCTACAGACGTGTGAAATTTTGCCCATTGTAAGAAAATATGAGAAAACAAAATATTTTAAAAATTGATTTAAAAAATTTGTACTTAGACCTAATTCTTCCAAAATGTAATGACATGTATTCTTCATCATTTGCAATCTTTAAACCAAATTTGGTGAGAATTCAACCAGTAGTTTTGTTGCTACAGACATGTGAAGTTTTGCCCAGTATAAGAAAATGGGAGAAAACAAAAGATTTTAAAAATTGATAAAAAAAAAAAGTACTTTGACTTAATTCTTCCAAAATGTAATGACATGTATTCTGCATCATTTGTAATCTATAAACCAAATTTGGTGTGAATTCACGCAATAGTTTTGCTGCTACAGACATTTGAAATTTTGCCCATTGTACGTCAATTGAAAAAAAAAAAAAAAAAAATCATTAAAAAAACAAAACATTGACCTACTTTTCTCAAAATCCAATTAGATCTATTCTGGGTCACATGCAATTTTTAAACCAAATTTGGTCTGAATTCAACCAGTAGTTTTTCTGCTAGAGGGTTAACAACCAAAGAAACGGAACCAAACACAACACCCCTTGCCTCTCCTTCTGG
>JAPSES010003359.1:0-14721 GCA_029822895.1 Maxillicosta whitleyi
TGTTCTCTATTCTATTTTTATTTAGAATTGACTTTCAACATGACATGTCTGTTCTTAGTGTTGGATTTTATCAAATATATTTACCCAAAAATGCGACTTAAATTTATGTCTTTTCCTTCTTTATTATGCATTTTATGGCTGGTGCGATTTATAATCTGGAAAATACGGTAATACCTGGTCCAACCAAAGGTACATTTGTTCAAATTTGTACAAATATAATGATAACAACAAAAATAACTCATAGTAGTTTAATTTCAGAGCTGATATTTATCTTTTAACATGTTTTCTTGATGAAAAACCAAAATCATTTTAGTTCTTACATCAATATTTGTCATCGAACAGTGCTTTTATTCATTCCATGTTTTATTTTCTGTCTGTTTTAATCACATGACACACACACAGGAGTTAGTAATAGATTACATAACTATTGATTTAATGGTCTAATAATTTTTTCTGTGACTGTATGTATATTTGCTATGTGTGATGGTGATTTGCAGAGTTTTGACTATATATCTATTTTTTTTGGGGGGGGGGTTCCATCAGGCACCAGTTTTCATCTGTAAATCGTAACCTAAAATAGCCTCCCAATTCTAACATTAAAACACCCATTTTAATCATATACTGCACAAAAACAAAATGAAAACATAATCCTGGCATTGCAGAACAGTTCATGCTCACATATTCACGTTTATATATTTTTTAAAGCAGACGCGGTGTCGTACGAACGTCCTCTTGCATGATTTCACAAATGCTAAACACGTACAGTAATGATTGAAGATCCACAAACGAAAAGAACTAAAGCACCATGTAAGCCATTAGTATAGAGTGTTTTCCCTTTAAATTTCAATCACTTTTTACAAATGGAAAAAGCCCTTTGCAGCGTCTGATGCATCATTTAGCGTACAGTGACACATTTGTAAGACACCAAGACATTACTAATGTAAGTGAAAGACCACTGACCCCAGAGATGATCTGTGTTTGTATTCCACGGCAGCCTCTAATGCCATCTGTGAGACCCCAAAAGGGCAAACAGCTGTACAGCTCCTATCATCAGAATTATGCCACAGGCAAGCTGTCGTCCATGTCCCCCTGAATGAGCTAATTTTAGCCCACTGAGATTAGATTAGTATCTGTTTGTATGCGCTTTCAACACCCGAAGGGCTCAAACATCACACTTCACATGCTCATCCAAACACACAAGACAATCGCCACGGAAACCATTTGTTCCCCTAAATATCAGCTTCTGTTACATTGCGTGAAGTGATCAGCAAATTTTTATAAAACACAAAAGCTTTCTGACACATGTTCTACAACTAGGGCGTCAAACTCATTTTAGTTCAGGGACCACATTCAGGCCAAGGTGACCTTAACTGGGCCGGACCAGTAAAATAATAACATACTGTATTTTCTGGATTATAAATTGCTCCGGAGTATAAGTCGCACCAGCCATAAAATGCATAATAAAGAAAAAAAAAAATATATATATATATATATAAAGTCTCCTGTTTCGTAGTATACGGTCGATATAAAATTCCAGTGTCATGATTAAATATAATTATATACAAAATATTTATATATAATGAATTTTTAATCTATATTAATCACATTTAATTTTGCATCAGCAAACAGACTCAAGAAAGAAGGGATCCTACATGCACTGTGTTTTATTTAACACCTTCAACGGTTTTGACAAAACAACTTGAAACATTTATTCCATCCTGTTTTTTTTCTCATATTTCCATCCGGAGGACCAATGTTCTGTTTAGTGTCTTCCATCTTAATGTGTTGATTCTGGTGCCTGTCACTACTGGATCAACTGCCCGACGCTAACTCTACTCATACACTTAAATGTTCAGAGTCATTCTCCAATACAGACGGGGTAATTGTGTTAAAATGTTTAATCAGATTAATCATGATGATGGATTAACCCTCATTAACTTGTTAATTTTGACCGCCCTAGTTATTATATTATTATTTTATTTGATCACATTGGTCTGAATGTGGCGCCTGAGCTAAAACGAGCTTGAATACCCTTAATTGTTAATATCTTCGGTGTCATTTTGGCTTGGTGCCTAAAACTAAAACACTGATTTTGATTTGAATGTAGATGAGGCGTAAAAATATGTAAATATTCAGCTTCTGCCTAAGCCTGTTCAGTCTCAACACAAATTCACTGTTAACTGATTTAAAATTAGCCTCATTGCAAGTAAAACTATGAAACTTTTGACCCCTACAGAGGACAAAAATGTATTGCTGGGTGTCAGGAGGATAAATGATAACTAAATAAACATAAACAAACTTTGCAGATTCATCCTGCTGGCCAGATTGGACCTTATTGGTGGGCCGTTTCTGGCCCACGGGCCATATGTTCGACTCCCTCGTTGTATAACATGTAAAACAGGAGGCTCCAGTAAGACTGAGAGCATCGATGATCAATTCTCATAAAGGATTCTTACTATTTGCTTTCACCGGCTGCTTCCATACAGAAGTTTGCACGGGCAGCTGGATCCATGTCTGCAGCATGTAAAGACAGATCCGACTGAACAGGATATTCATTCACCATCTGATCAGTGCGAGTGCAAGGCATTCGTCGCATTCATACTGATAATAATGACAAATGAATAATTGATTAGATTTCTACAGTGCTTTTCAAGGCACCCATAGCACTTTATATTATTGATCCATTATTCATTCACTCTCTCTTTCACACTCCGGTGGTGGCAAAGTATGTTTGTAGCCACAGCTGATGGAAATGTGAGTGCACATTCCAACCACCACCAACATTCATACGCATTCATACACCAGTGCGAGTGACACTGGATCCAAGGTGGGTGAAGGGTCTTACCCAAGGGCACAAGTAGGGGTGGGTATTGCCAACAACTTCACGATACGATACATATCCCGATTCAGGGGTCACGATACAATTGTCACGACTGATCAAGAGACCCAAATGCAGATTGAGAACAGAGACGGAAGTAGAAAAATGAACAGTTTATTTACACTTCACAAATAGTAAGTCTTGGGGAATATCCAAAGTTCGGTGGTCAGGTTCAGTCCAAGATCCGGTTCCGGGAAATCAGTCAATCCGTAAAGAGAGAGGGCAAACTCTGATCGGGGACAAAAAGGGTCAAGAATCAAAAATCTAAAAATTGCAAAAGTACAAAAAGGGTGTGGCAGAGACTAAATACTGTGGTTTCAGGGGGTCTTAATCCAGGCGATCATTCCAATCAGCGAAGGATTAGGCAGGTAACATGGAGGTCCAGAACAAAACAGATCAAACACAGGTACTCACAGGGAAACCACACGCTGGTAAGTCTAACAGAAATCTGTGACAAACTGGCAACGAGACACAGACACAGTGGGGTTTAAATACAAGAGGAGGAAGAGAGACAACAAGAAACAGGTGAGAGACATCAGGGATAATTGGGGAAAGACACAGGTGGGGAGAAACAGAACAGGAAGTAAAGATGGATACATCACACAGGAGGGAAACTACAAAATAAAACAGGAAGACACAAGACAGAGACTACAAACATGACAACGATAGCTATTGCGATATATGTGCATTCTGGTACATGGTATTCAACACGATATGTATCCTAATATTTTAGTCCTATTTTTTATTTTTTTTTTACATTTTACAGAAAACAGACACATGTATACACAAAAATGTTATTGTTTTATTTTGCTGTAGAGAAACAATTCCACTGTAGTTCATGTAAAACACTGCATTAAGAACTTGGCTGTAGTGCACAAATAAAGATGGATTTAATAAACTTAAAACATGCAAAGTCAGATGCCGTTTCACAAATTTGGTAAACTACTTATTTATCGCATGTGAAATATCGATACTAACGCCTCTGTATCGTGAAGAGGCCTGCAACGATATATCCCTATATCTATATTTTGAACACACCCCTAGGCACAATGGCACATTAATAGGGCAGAACGGGGATTCAAACTGCCAACTCTTCAGTTATTGGACCACTCTACCTCCTGTGCCATGTTACTGCGTACTCCTAATCTTATTATATACTCCAAAAAATGAATGGTCCTGATTCTGTGGTACATGCTCCATTTATTTACTGAAGTTCTGTTGTTTTTATATTTTAACGTTCTATTTTTATGCCAGTTCTCGTCGTCGTTTGCCTTCTTTTGGCTGTTGTATACGTGTGTGATTGATGCACAGGATTCGGTGCAGTGATGTGGTGGCTGCTGTGATATTTTGACATTGTTCGTAGTGTCGCTTGTCAGTCGGGCCTGTTTGAGTTAATGAAGTTTGATGGTGTAGATAAATGTTGTGGCTCTGTCTTTTCAGTGGTGAAACATGCAACTCACATTCCGTTCAGTGCGCAGTTACAGTCGAATGATACAAACACAGTAGTTCATCTGTCATCTCAAGGAAAACCGTCACATTTCATCAAAGGTGCTTTTAATAAGATGAATAAACTCATAATAAATCTTATGATTCATTTTTATGTTATGTGTTAATAAAACTAGATTAGTGCTAATAGCTTAAGTAGATTTATTTCGAGAGTATAAGACATTTTAGTAGTTTATAGACTGTCTATGAACATTGATAAAAGCTTTATGAGTTGTATCTAATTGTATGTTTGTCAGTCCAGTGTGTTAGCATTTACTAACAGTTTTATATATATATATATATATATATATATATATGCACGTTTTAACACACACATATGTTTTTGCAGCTACTGGTTTTAAATAAAGAACAGTGATTTATGATGTATTATTTATAATGTTTTATCATTTAATACGACTATAAAAGAGGCCTATAAACAAGTAGCCAGAGCAGCCATCAGTCTTTCTCCATGGGAAATCAGTCTGGAATGGTGCGGCTTGAATCCAAATATGAAGGCGGGACTAACAGGCGCTGAGTAACCCAATCACGGATGAGACATATGTGACGAGCAGATCCCTAATGTCAACAAACCTCAGCATGTTTCCATCATGGTGTGGTGGTGGTTGAGTAGGAACTTTGGTGAATGATTGATTACTGTCCCTTTTGTCAGAAAAACTAAAGAATACAGGGTGTAATCTGTAATTCAATCCTTATTTTTGACTCGAGCAATCAACAGTTTTAAAGAGACTTGCAGACTTGGAACTGACTTTGACTCATGATGAAAAGAAGTCACTGCATATGACACATTTTGAACCCCCCCGAGGAGTTTTATTTGGTTGGTATAGAATAGATTGTGCATATTTCACCATGTTTAGCCCAATTCCAGACTGTTTTCTCTGTACTGAATAGACTAAATGGCTGTCTATGCTAATAAACAAGGTGTTTATTATTAAGTGGTGCTAAATTATTCTACACTAACGGGTTTATGATGCTGTTATTAACATGGTCTGATTAATATATAACAATGCTAAGATGGACGTTTTAAATAATGCTTGGTTACGGAATATACTCTATGGTACCTTAATATAAAACATTATTAAAAAGTCACCCAAAATACGTGTTTGGTTGTAGAAACACAATATAGTTACCGTGGAAACAGTAATTTTCTAAAACATTGTTTCACCAGTAAAACCCATGGAGAAACACTGGGTTTATGTTCAGTTAATGATAGATTTTAGTGAAAAAACTACTTTTTCTTCAATTTTTTTTTTTTTTTAATATAATTACTCTCAACTTTAACCTGAGCTTTCATGAACACCTACACGATCAGAAAACTAAATATAAGAAAATACCTTATTTTTCACTTCAAACCAGAAAATACAGAGGATAATGAAAAATTCATTTAGGAAGTGACACAAAAGTATCACTGGATCTTTATGGGTTAATATAAAATAATACTAAAAACTCACACAAACAGGCTTACAAGAGGTGGATACAGTTTCCAGTTTGGAGTATCATTCACATCCCGTGCATTTCTCCTTTGAATGAATCATCTTGTGTTTTGTTTGTATTAAATAGACACCTTTTTTTTTTCTCAATGATTATGCAAATGATTTTCCAGCTGGCTTGTTGATGAAATTCACACACTGGATTTGTCTCACTTGAACTTCTCGTGGTGAACAGATCCCTCAGAGGGCGTTGACTGAGGCTGAACTTTAACACTCCAGTGCAGTTTGTCTGAAGTGTTTATGTAAACTTGCTTAAATTCAGGAAGAACTCAGTGAATTTTAATGCGCTCACGTTCATCACCGACTCGGCGGCAGATAGGCGGACAGAGAGAGAGAGAGAGAGAGGCAGAACTCTGACTTGAGCTAAACCCAACTCTCAGTAAACGGGCGGCTCAGCGGAGACAGATGGTGAAACGGGCAGAGGGGAAATAAGGAGAGGTAGGCTGACGGATGAATAGGACGCAGAAAGAGGCCGATGCATTGAGGGAGTGATGACGAGAAGATAAAGACCGAAGGAGACAGGCGGTGAACGGAAAGGAAGAGGCGTTTTAGGAAATGAATAGGCTGACAAGTAAACAGGTAGAGCATGAGACAGGTACTGAGGCATGTACGCTGAAAGAAAGGGCTCGTGTGTGGGGAGACGGTGAAAGATAGAGGCTGATAATGAAACCTGATAAGGGATGTTTAATCAGGTCTAGTCTTCCATTCCAGGGGTGGATGCTAAATACCTACACTTCTCTGTCACATAAGCAAGTCAAGCACACAAGCAGAAGTTCAGTATATTTTAAGTATGTTTTAGGGCTGCACAATATATCGAAAAAATATCATTATCACAATAACATGTGTGAGTGTGCAATAATTTATTATATTTTTATTAACTTCCTGTTTTCCACACCATGTGGTACCACAGCGGTTTTCTCTATCACTCTAACACGTTAGTTTTTCTAGTAAAAAACCTAAAATAATGCTACCGCTGCTGTTGAATGTAAGTTTACATGTTATTAATGATGAAAAGAAGTGAATATTTTCAGCACAACTTTGGTCAAAACCTGAACAATTACATTTAGATTCAATTTTTATATGCAGTATTTACTAAACCAGACAAAGAATGTAATATAATAATACGTATAATTTCCATGTATGAGTATCATATTTCATACGTCGGGTTTCAATACTCAAACATTATTATTTTTGAACAATGAAAAACACAATATAACACAAACATGACTAACAATTTGGTAATTCCTTTTCAAAATGGTCAAAGTTCTTCCTCCTTCCTCATTAATTTAATCTAGGCCTCTGGTGAACAAATTGGATTATCTGTGTATGGTATGTATCTAATTGTATACATCAGGTTTTTCAAGGAAAAAAAATATCACACTAATCATGTAGAGGGCTTCAAATCTCTTGTATCAAATATGATACATTTGGCGTTCTATGGTTAAGTGTTTACATACCTGATTTTTCTAGATCCCTGAAAACCTTTACAGCAAATGACCAGAATCTTTAATGTTTCCAGTTAATTTCTCTACGTTCTTGAAAGGTATTTGAAACATTGTGGCATCATTCACTCAGCTTACGTTAACGCACCCTTGTGTTTTTAGATTTGAATGCACAACAAAACATTACATTCACAGTGTATGTTGTTTTCTTGTAAAGCCAAAGCCACAGGACCAAAACAAAAATATCATCAAGCATGGATTTTATGAAAAGGATGTAAATTGGCCTTACCAGCCTCGGAAAAACAACGTGGATACAAAGTGGAAAGCATGTTTTTTTCATATGAAGCCTCAGACTGTCAGTCAATCCAGACAAACACACGCGGCACTGGCACGTGAATTACAAATACTGAGCCATTTCACTCCAATTTGTTCAGGCTCGACATTCATTACCAACATAGAAAGTATTCTGAATGAAACCACTGGTCCATGGATACCTGCGGAAATAGTTAAAAGTCAGACGGAATCAAACACGTAGAATGAGAGGCACAGACGAAATTACAAAAGTAATGTTTCAGAGTTTTCTTAAAACACCCTCATGGATTTTATTCAACGCAAATTTTCAACATTGAGTCAAAGCACATATATATATTTATCCAACATATTTTGTTACTTTTCCTCAGTTTTTTGTTTTGGGTGTAGAGTATTTTGTAGAGCAACCTTTACTTTAACATTACTGTATAGTTTTAACTGTAGAACTTAAAATATTGCGCAAAAGCCTTGACACCTTTGGCTTGGTATTTTTTGCACACTTTGTAAATACCATCTAAATATATATATCAGAATCAGAAAGAGCTTTATTGCCTTTGTTCATGTAGTACACGTGTAATACACAAACTAGGAATTTGTCCCGGTGTAACGCTTCGACATTCAGTAGAAAACAAAAAAAACAAAAAACAAAAATAGATTAAAAATACTATGCATTCAAAAGAATAGAGTAGCATAAAAAATATAATACAATATTTATATAGATATAGCATCTTAATTAAGTTATTTAACAAGAAAATGGAGGAAATATATGCAGAATAAACACACAAAGTTAAAACTAAATGTTGTGTACAGGCTAAAGTCAGTATTTAATGTGATCTCTTTCTTTCAAAGCACAGAAAATAATACAAACAAGAAAGAAATATTTGACATGTGTTGAGTAAAAGAGGAGATTAACGCAATAAACCTCATATTGTCAACATATATGAAGTCACATTAAATACTCCACAACTTGATCTATCTGTTCAAACAGTTTCTTCCTCTGATTTTTTTCATACAAATATTTTATAAAACATATGTTGTGCATATTCCAGTTGTACTTGGGTAGGCAGTTACTGTTGCTGTTTTATGTGTTTTAGCTGTGTATTTGTGAATATGTGTTAATATGTATATGTAACTTATTGTAGGATTTGATCACACTGTTTGTTTAATTTGAATCTTGTTTTTTTTTTGTTGTTGTTGCTTTACCTCCCTGCTCTCTCCTTCAAATGGTCAGGCCACAGCTATAAATAAGAATGTTTTTTTTCTTTTCTGTTCAAATGAAGGTTAAATTAAAAATAAATCAAACATAATGGTGACCTTTCAGAGACTTTTGCTCAGTGATGTACTTTTCTACTCCAATGCATATATCGATGTTGCTCACAGTTCATTATGTTGGAGATCCGCTTCATCCGTCAGCGTTAGAAGGATCTGTGACTATATTCGTCACCTATATATCTTGAATTATACATAATCTTCACTGAGCGAAAACAAGACTGTGTGTAATTAAGATGGATCTGGACCTGACATGTGACAGATGTTGACAAGGACATGTTACCTTCAAACACATGTTCTGGAAATCTTTTGACGAGCTATTTTTGATCATTTAACTACATCCTGTAACACTTCTTTAACCCTTTAAGGCCAAATGTATCATATTTGATACATGAGTTTTCAAGCCCTCAACATGATCATTGTGATGTTTTTTTGCCTTGGAAAACCTGATGTATACAATTAGATACATGCAATACACAGATAATCCACCAGATGGGGAGGAATTTATTCACAGAGGCCTTATCAGTAACACTACAAGATTAAATTAATGAGGAAGGAGGTAGAACTTTGACCATTTTGAAAATGAATTATCAATCTATTAAACATGTTTGTGTTATATTAATGTTTTTGTTTGCTCAAAAATAATACTATATGACCATTGAGACCCAATGTATCCAATATGATACAAAATCGAAAAGCATAAATGGACATTGATATTTGAAAAAAAAATGTGTTTGGGTTGTTCAGAAGGGCCAGTTTCATTGAACTGGAATTTTCTATCAATAATTTAATAGTTCAGGCTTTATGGGGTTAAAGCCATGTCCGTTTATGGCCTTGTTTGGAGTGACCCCAGGAGATGTCAGCCTGACTAAACTACAAGCCAACATGATACCTTTCTGTACTCTCATAGTTAGAAGGATGACATTGCTAAAATGGAAGGAACCAAAACCACCTGTGTTTGTTCACTGGGTAAATGATGTCATGTGCTGTCGAACTGGAAAACATTCACTATACAGGTAGTCCTTGGGTTACGTACCTGACTTATGTTATTTCGACTTTATGATGCCAGAGTCTCGTCTGCTATTACTGTACATATGTACTGTATACTGTACGTACAGTATCTTATTTTTTACTTTATTTTATTAATATGAAGTGTAATACATGTATTTGAATAGTTATTTAAACATTTAGGGATACTAAAGGGTTAATTCTGACTTGCGCGGAAATTTGGGTTACGTCGACAGCGTAGGAACGGAACTCGTTCATAACCAGAGGACTACTTATACTGTTAAAGTAGGGGTGTCAGACTCAGGTCCTTCAGCACCAGTATCCTGCATGTTTTAGATATTTCCCTTTTCCATCACACCTGGAAGCCGTTACATCATTATCAGGCTTCTGCAGAGCTGATGATGAGCTGATCATTAAATAACCAGGTGTGGCTGCTAGAGGGAAACATCTAAAACATGCAGAATACCGGCCCTGGAGGACCAGAGTTCAGACGTTCTCTGATGCCTGGCAACCTTTCTTAGATCACATGTTTAGTGTACATGTATGTAGGTTTGTCTTTCTGGCTGATCTTTGTTTTTGTTTTGTTTTTTCATTCTTTCTCTGAAATTTGTAATGTTTGGGGTTTTTTTGTGTTTTTTTTGGTGGGGGGTGAGGGTAACATTTTGTCTCATAAACGTAATTATATTAATACTTTTCAAAATCTTGATTAAAAAAAATGCCTTGATCAGAAATAAAAGAAGGCACAGCATGTAAATGGGTGAAAAAAGTCTAAATATTAAGTGACTAAAGTACCAGTTTTTGCACCTGGCTCCGTCTGCATTAGTACACTGTTCGGCTCGTACTGATGTAAATGTGTTGCAGCTGCTTCTGTAATACACTAACTAAGGACAAGGACATTGTACAGGCCTGCACTTTGTTAAAAATGTGGGCAGCAGTGATAAAAGGGTTTATAAAATGTATAAAAACAGGTCCTGCATCTTTACAAAACACGTCCCTTTCTTGTTTTTTTTTTTTCTCTCTCCAGCTTTGGAATACCATAACCTGAACACGTCCACAGCAACCAAGCACTACTGGGTGATAACAGGTAATGACTTTGACACACACACACACGCGCACACACACACACACACACACACACACACGCACGCACACACACACACACACACACACACGCTGTACTGGGTGATCAGCTGTAATCAAGAGGCGCATCGATCGGACAAAACAGCGAGTTAGTAAAATGCCTCGGCCCTGATGTGCATTTCAGCAGAATGGTATCGGCTCGCTACATATTCCTTCACACCCTCCTCCCTCTCTTTTGCTCGCTCCTTTCTCACTTTCTCTCTTTCGCTCTCGCACTCTACGTTCTCTTTAGCTGCTCTGTTCCTGGGAAAACCTATTGATGTATAATTCACAGCTTCCTGACTGGGGCAGAGGGAGAGATCACTTCACATCACATCACAGCCGGGTGTGAATGATGCTAAAATGTGTGTGTGTGTGTGTGTGTCTGTGTGCGTGTGTCGTGTCTGTCCACTGCTCCATCTCACTTATTGCCTCTAGTAAGAGATGCACTCAAGAGCAGGATTGATGCATGCACCTGTGTGTATTTCTGTTGCGCCAAAATGGGGCCAGACAGTGTGCGATCCGTGTGACATTGCAACTGTTTTTGAAGTTTCAGCCTCAGCAGTCATTTCCTGTCTCCCATTTATCTCCTGCCTCTTGTCTCACTTCTCCTAAATATCAATACTGTTCTCACATCATGCCCCCAATATACCTCCTCCTCATCCCCTCATCCCCTCCTCTCACTCGTCTCCCCATCTCTTGCCTTTTCATTTCACCTCTCTCTCTTCTATCCCCTCACACGTTACCTACTTTGCCACGTTCCCCCCCCGTCTGAACGCCTTTGTACCCCCCTAAATCCCTCCCCTGTCCTCTCTTGTCTCTCCACACAGTGATCCAAGATGTGGACAGCTCCTCCCTGGAGGCCAACTACCAGAGCTTTGCTAGTCTTATGGAGCAGAGGCTGGCTGAGCTCTTCCTGGTGGCTGGCAGACAGGGGTCTCGGACAACACGGTCCCGGCGGGCCACCACAGTCGGTGGCTACACGGTGCAGGTAGGTGGTAGGCGGGCTGTGCCTTTTACCTGTGACGTGGTGTATTTTTGCTCTCCAGTTCTTACAATAATGAGTTTTCCACCAGTGGAAGATGTATCGTTGACTTAAAACTGCACTATATGCAAAAGCTCTGCATTCAAAACCCCGACTGTAATGTTCAGTAAATCAGATTTGCTTGCACTTGTGTTTTTTGTGGGAGTTTGCTGTGATGGGAGGGGCTCATTTGTTAATACTCTTTTTTTTTTCTAGGTTAAAGGTAGCTATTGAGAGTAGAGGCACACGAAAGAAATCAGGTGCAGGCATCAGGGTTTTAGCGATATTTACTAAATGTCAAAAAAACATACGTTCGTGATGTCGTTTTTTACATTAAATCACAAATATGATTATTTGTTTTGTTATCGCAAGATGACATGAGGGGGTTTTTTTTGTTTTTTTTTTAATTGCTTTCGCACGGGGTCAGGTAGAGTAAACTGACACATACACACAAAGAGGAGAGTCTTTATGTGCTTCTTGAAGGCTGAGAGAGATGATGCTAGTCATATCACTGTGTATACTATGTGTAGTATAGTATGGAAAAATATAAATATAATAATAATAATAATAATAATGCTTTTGTACTTTCTACTCTCCAGTTGTGTTTTCATCTTTAAAATGACATTAAGACAACAATACAAGTCCGCAGGCGCCACGGTCAGCTCCTTATGTCTTCATTCATCAGTAGTCGACTTAAATTAGCTTGTTCTTCCACACATGTGAACAGCGCCAGCGCCAAAACGTGACAGATGCAGGTATTTTATGGAAAATGTGAATTCTTTTACCTTCTTCTACAGCTACATGAAATATCAGACAGTCACTGAAGACAATGGGAGTCAACCATTTTGACACCAACTGTCTTAAATCTCCTGGTTATCCACTGAATAAGTGTTGAATATTGGGTGATTGAGGACTCAGCTGTGTGACATTGTCCGGTTTAAACCCTGCAGCTCCAGCAGCGCACGGTTAAACACAGTGAAGTTTCCAGGTGAGGCTGATCAGTCAAAACAAATAAGTGTTCAACAGCCCCTGTCGATAGGATTCCAACCTGCCGACATAAATGTCAGCCAGCACCGCGGACAGCTCCAGAATCAGCACCCTGGACAGCGATTCTGAAGTTTATGATGTGTGAAAACCTCCATTTATTAGCTCGTTCAGAAACCTGCAGAATCTAAATGTGAAACTGCAGAGGGCAGGTGCATGTATGAATGATCAGATATATACTGACATGGTCCATACAATCCAGTTTAAACAAAACAAAAAAAAAAAGTAGAGATTAGTTTTGATTTTAATGTGAAAAAGCTTTGGCGGTGGACAGTGTTACTCTGAGTGAAAGGTCATAATTGGATAAAATCAGCATTCATTACGAAGCCAAATGACTCGGAGCAGCAGTCACGGGTATTTAGTATATCGGCTCCAGCTCCGGTCGAATGCGGATATCCAAAACCTTGCTGTTTTTCACCATTTCTCTGGTAAAATGATTCGACATGTGTCATCAGCCACATTCTGTCTGTCTTTACACTAGACGCAGCTGCAAAATAGTTCACCGGGGATGTATTTGAGAGACGGATTGGATTGAAAGATGTGAAACTGGCACAGCCTTACATAATACTATCCATTGTTCTCTATTTTCCAGGACATTCATTTGGTTTTTAATGTGATGCGCTGAAGAAAAAAAAAAAAAAAAAATGATGTGTTCAGTAAAAAAATAAAAATATTTATCTATTCATGTTGCACCAGTGGGTCGAGCTTGCAGAGTTTAACTTACAGGATTTAGAGTGCAGAATTGAATAAGAAATTTAAATTCATTGCTTTTCACTTTGGGGAATTATAGGCTGTAGAGATTTGGCAGTTTATTCTACATTTTATAGGAATGATTAATACATGAATTGTCTAAATAAGCCAGAAGACAACATTCAGTGTTGAATATTAGACAATATTACATAATTTGCATTAAAACATCTGATGTATTTGAGGCTCATTACTTTTCTAAGGTTGTGCTATGGGATAATAATCTGTACGTACGTGTGGATGTTTGTTATTTGTGTCACCTCTTTGCTCACTGTTCCATATTTTCCAAATTAAGACAAGGATTGATGACTCCCAGGCTTTAAGCGTTACACACCCTCAAGGTTTTATAGGAAGTCACAGATGACCGGTTTTATTGCCGTGGAAATGGAGGAGGGAGAGGCTTACACAGCGATTGGGGGGGGTAGTCAAGGGAGGAATCATCCAGCATTTAATAACACATCCCTTCTTTTTTATGACAAAATCAAATTACCAGACTTGATTAAACCGTGTGACGTGATCGTCAAATTACAAAAGGTGTTTGATGTATGGTGAAAGGAAATTGAGATTTTGACTGACTCGGTTCTTCTTGAGTGAGTGTCGTCAGTTATCTTGCAGGGACTGTCTCGAGATGATCAAAGTCACCCAAGATTGTTCTGAAATTTTATTGGGTCGCTGCCTGTGTGTGTGTGAAATGATAAGGCAAGGGTGGGGGGTCAAACATGCAGCGACATGGATTTTGCAAACTGCAAAAATTACCTTTTTTATTTATTTTGCACATACAATATAAACATATAGAATGAATTAACTGTATTTTAACCAAAATAAAAGAATGTTATTTGCATACCTTCCATGAAGTAGAGGGATAAATAAAAATAACTTACACACACA
>JAPSES010003466.1:0-14712 GCA_029822895.1 Maxillicosta whitleyi
ACTAAAACCCTTTAAAGAAGGAAAGAAGTAAGGAAGATAAATAACTTTCAATTTTAATACATGCTCGTATAGGCCGGTATCAGTATCAGCCAGTATCGGTATTGGATCGGAAGTGCAAAAACCTGGATCAGGACATCCCTAACACACACACATCTGGACCCAGTATGCTTGGACATTTATTCACAACTGAAAACAATTGAGCATCACACTTCTATCCTGCACTCTTGCACTATGTTCAACAATCTGAACTATGTCCAGCTCAGTCTAGGGGCAGCTTGAGCAAGACACTGAACCCTAAATTTCTCTCAGTAGGTCTGGCATGGTAGTGCCTTGCATGGTACATTATTATAGTATCCTCCTACTGGTGTATGAGTGTGTGTGTGAGGCTTTGTAAAGCGCTTTGAGTACCAAAGTGTAGTAAAGAACTATACAAGTGCAATCCATTTACTATGCATTACGTACAACACAAGGATATAATCATTAACGGAAACGAACGGAATAACAAAAACTAAAATTGAAAACACTTTTTCATTAACTGAAATAAATAAAAACTACAATTAAAAGAAAAAAAAACTGTAACTAACTGAAACTGTTGTGTGTGTTTACAAAACTAACTAAAACGAACTGAAATTTTAAGTCGTTTTCGTCTTTGGCAATCAGTTTATAAGCCTTTTGGATCGGTATGAAATCACCTAATTTCGCTCAGTTTTACGTGAGCTGGTGCACCTTACGACACCTGATGGTCCGTCAGTTCTCGTCAAAGTCGGCTTCTACTCATTCCACTACCCAAGAACATGGAAACAAAGGTTGGAGGAAAGAGGCAGAGTCCGATTTGGGATTTCTTTAAATATGAGACAGATAAAAGCAAGTGCCTCATAGTGGAAACAAGTGATAAAATATGTGGAAAATATGTGGAATACTTCTCAAGGGAAAAAATTCCACACAAAAAACTAAGACTAATACTCAAACTAATAATAACTAAACTAAAACTATGCATAAATACTGAATTTCCCTAACGAGAGATAATAAAATGCTTAACTTTAACCTTAACCTCCATTATCGACACTAGTCAGTTTTTCACCAGCAATATGTCTCCTGAACCTTTTGGGAATAAAATCACATTTTTATGCAAACAGAGTACAAGAAAATAAATTCTCAAGGAGGTGTGTGCAAAAACTACTCGTAATTACTATAATGATGGCTTTGTTATTCTACTTTCATCCATTACAGTTTTTCTCAGTCGCTATCTTCCACTTTTCAGATCATAATTAAAATTCTCAAAACTACTTGTTCAATCTTCACAGCATTGTGTCATTCGTGTACATGAAGAAAACAACAACAGTTTCATTTCTCTGAAAAAGTTGCAAATGTTTTAGTACATCCATGCAAATGACTATGTACAATTCTGTTTCCTACATTATCTATTGCGTATATGGTGTTGATCAAAATGTATAGTAATGCGTTGCACACACACACATTTAGAGCAGGAGTGTCAAACATGTGTCAAGTCCGGGCCTTGTGATGACTTTGAAATATTAAAATTAAACTAATATATTAACAATCATTTTAGTTCAGTTCCATAGACAGAACAATTCAATTTAAAATGGGTCAAATCAGTAAAATACAACCATAATATCTAATAAATACTCACATCTCTGTAAACATTTACCTGTATTTACACCAAGTATTATTTTGCAAAACGTGAATAAGCTCAGGAAATATGAACAACCTGAAAAGTTTCAAGAGAAATGCAATTTTAACAATATTATTATCTGTTATTGAATGTTTTGTGTATTTGTAGATCCACTGTGATCTGTAAGTTATAAAGTACATGTAAAAATAATAAACTGCAGCAGAATATTGTTAAAATTACACTTATTTTTTCAGTTTGTCCATATTATTCCCATTGTTTTAAAGCACAGCAAATATTTTCATATTGTAATTTTACCTTTTTCACTCTAAAACAGCGAGAAATGTTATTATTTTACTGGTGCGGCCCACTGCAGATCAATTGTGGCCCCTGAAGTAAAATGAGTTTTCCACCGTTACACAATTTGCCACATTTCATATAGAACAAATATGATCACATTTAAGCATCTAATGCACATAAAAGTCTTGCTTCTGCATTGGTTCTAAAACCCCAGATGTGTGCCGTGCCTCTTTTGCTCTGATCAATCAATGAAAAGACTTCCACAAAGCTATGACCAAGGACTGAGTTAACGCCGAATCAATTTCGGGGTCACACTCGAACACAGACGAGTCGTAAAGGAGAAAAATAGGGAAATGAGAAGAGCCTGTAAATGAGGCAGTGTGTAAACAGAGCAAAAAGTCATGGCAACATTGATCAAGTTACAGCTTCATCCTTGTATATCTAGACCTCCAGACTTTATTAGAGCTGTACCAACGCTGCTTCACTTCTACTTCTTTTTCTCATTCGTTTTCTTAGTGGTTGTCAAAACAAGTCAGAAGTGCATTAACACCACCAGGTGGAACAGTCACTATGTTCTTATTATTTCTTACATTTAATGAGGAGGGGAAAAAATGCAACAAGTATTGGCAAAATTCTGTGGACCAGGTGAGTCTGGTTCAATTCTCGTAGTAACAGCGGAACTGTTTGGCCTCCAATGATGAACAAATGTGGAGGCTGGAAAATAGTTGAATTAAAGGAGTGATATTTTTGTTTTTTTATAATGGAATTATGTATTTTAAAACATGACCCTGTGCTCTACATAAACTGTAAATGTTCTGTTTTGGGTTTAAATTCTTCATTAATTCAACTCCAACGCAGGTCCATCTTCAAATATCCTTTAAAAAAATGAGAAAAACATGAACATAAAGAAATTTATAAAGAAAATAAGTGATTTTTATTTATTTATTTTAAACAATTTATTCCATTATTTGGCCTCAGTTCCTCATTTTCACATGTTCATTATCACATACAGATCACAGTGGTAGAATATTGGTACAATTACAGTTAATTCTCTTGAGATGTTTCTCGTTGTTTATATTTGTTAAGGTTATTTTTTTGTAAAAGACTAATCTGTAAATGTAAATATTTTTGTGTAATTTAACTTTTTTTACACACATACACAAAAAAAGAAAAAAAAAAAGGTTTTCATTATTTATAGTTAATTATGATAGGGTTTTATTGGTCTGACCACTTTCGATTGAATTGACCTAAAATTATTTTAACATCTTTGATTGTTAATATCTTTAGTGTAATTTTTGTATTTCACTAATTCATCCCGCAGGCTGGATCAGACCCTTTTGGCGGGCCGGTTTTGGCCCCCGGGCCGCATGTTTGACACCCCTGCTCTACTGTGTTAAAATCTGAGAACCTGTAAGACAGAGTGTGATGGTGAGAAATTCAGCACCTTGGACAGCTCCTGACCAGTTTCTATAGTGAAGTGACTACTACAGTATAAATCTGACTTTGGAAGATACATGTGGAGATTATAATGTGAGATTCAAGCCCTGTTTGTTTGGCAGGAGAATGGATGTGTAAATTTACATATCAGTAATGAAGATATGGCTGCAATTATGATACATTTTAGTCAGTGGGGATTAACAACAACAGGCTCATGCTGAAAACAAGTGGAAAAGGTACAAATCAATCAGTCCTAATCTGTTTTATGTTCCTTTTTGTATTAAAGCATCGTAAAATTGCTCAAGAAGTCATCGCTGTTTAACTGTTTGAATAAAATGTAATTTGTTTTCAGTCACTTGGGATCCTCCGAAAAGAAAAAAAAAACAAAAAAACGAATGCATGCAAATGGTATTTTTACTGAATATTTGGGATGTTGGAGTTGTCATTAGTATCCTGCCCCTTCATCTTCTAATCACTGCGGCTGCCAATAATGCCTCCAGCCTTCCAGTGGAGTAATAAGCTGCCATTACAACATTAGTCCGTTCAGCTGGAAAAATACAACTTTTTTTTTTTTCCCTCCCTCTGAACGTATTTAGAAGCAACACTGCTGAGACGATTCAGAAATGATTCAGTTTGCTGCTTCACTTGCCTTTTGTTATTTGATTTTAAGGGGGAGAATTAAGTCTCCTTAGATAGTTAGCTCACTCTGAAGGACGTCTGATGAACAAAATCATCCCTTCAGAGTCGATAATTACATTAATGTTGTAACTTTGGCAAATGGTAACACCAACTGTCATTTGTTGAGAAAGGTGAGCTGGGGGGGGGGGGGGGATATAAAGTCAAAATGATCCCATAATATGAAGTATTACTGTCATTTCAACATGTAGGGTGTTTTGCACATTCGGATTAAAACACTGCGAGTTAGAGGGCACACACACATGCAATGACACAACACGATTTTTCTTGAAGCGACGTCCATAAGTGTCATACCAACCCACACAGGTGCAATTTCAGCACCATGACCCAGTGACCAGAACGACAAAGTTCTCTGAGGAACTTCTGGTTTTCGAAAAGTCAAAGAATAACGTTGCAGTTCAGTCAAGAGTCAGGACATTCGCCAAAGGTAGAATGTCAGGATAGAACAACGCAGCTAACGTTTTCATTTGGAGCTTCCATTTTCTGTCCTGTTATGTAACGCTGGCTAACACCGGTATTAGCATTGTAACATTTAGGGGCTGTTTACACGTAGGCGGTTATCTGGAAACAAAAGACTTCTGTCTGCGTTTGCGCCTTGAACTTCCCATCCGTCCATCCATCCATTCCTCAAGTTGTACTTAAAAAGTTAAACTAACAAACCCAAGGAGATTTTGAAGATTTTGTTACACAAGTACCTGACCCTGTGCTAAAGCTCTTAAAAAAATAAAAAATAAAAAAATACACCTCTAACCCCAGTCGGCAGTTGCACCTACTGTTTTGTATATTTCCTAGTATCTGCCGGTGCTATATGCCATGTTAATGTCCTCTATTGTAAGTCGCTTTGCATAAAAGCATCTGCTAAATGCAATGTAATGTATGTTCTGAGGTTATGAAGTGCTTCACTGATCAGTCATAACATTTTGACCACTGATAGCTGAAATGTTAATATTGTTAATAGTCTCATTATACAGTCGTGGAAAAAAACTATAAGACCAATTTCTTGTTCATTGTAATGCCTGGTACAACTAAAGGCATTTTTTTTGGACAAATATAATGATAACAAAAAGAAAAGCTCATAATAGTTTAATTTCAGAGCTGATATCTATCCATTTAACATGTTTTCTTGATAAAATCTACCTATCTTTTATACAACAATGATGGCCACACCCATCTAAAACAAAGCTTTCTGAAAATTCTGGCCAAAGATGACATTTTGGGAAATCTCCATGTACCAGTTCAGGTGTATTCAGACAAACAGAGCCTTTGAATATCAGTATTCTACGGCTCTGGCTGCTCACTATGATAAACCACATTGGTCTTTTGTGTTGCATTTTGCATTGCGATTGACTAACTGGGCCAAAGCTTCTTGTTAGCCCCGCCTTCTTATATACAGCTGTGTAAAAGATCTTTCTCTAAAGGGGTGTCTAAATATGACAGTGGGCTGCTCAGCAAAATTGATGTTGTTAGTTGAGTCTTACATCCTCTGCGCTGTCATCAGCACAAATTATCTGTCCCCATATGATCAAATCCACCCCACCCCTTGTTTTTATTTTGCATGTACTATATGTATAGCAAATGTCAAAACTTCTATTTCTACCAGTGGATGATGCTCAGAGGTACGACTTTTTACTTTAGTTTACATTCATTATTTCAGTTATATTTAGCTGGCCACAAGAACTAAAAAAAAAAAAAAGACAAAATTTCCTATAAGTGCAAATGTATGTCGGAATTTAACATTTCATTACACACCTTTACTCTCACATTTCCAGTCCGCCCTCTGAATGATCCGATTAAGAAACGCACACCTTTTAATAAAAAGACATTTGGATTAAAAGAAAAAAAAAAAAGGGTCTTGTACACATTCACACAGATGGTTACTGCAGCAGGTGAAGGACTATAATGTCTCAGTGACAGCAGTCTCATTACCACAGTTCATTCATGGACTCTCTTTTATCAGCTGTAGCATTAGTGCTAATGGGGATAACAGCGGCACTGCTGATGATTAGCATTAGCTGTAAATCACTGGGCTGCTATTAAAGGCAAGGTGCTGCCAGTACTTGAACATCTCTCAAGATGTACGTATTGAGCGATGCTGAGTAAATGTACTAGATTGTGTGCATTTCAGAGAGATGGAACAAGGCCTGGACGAAGTGCAAGTGTCTGTATTAATTGTGGACAACATGGTGTGTGAGAGCTGCCACTGCCAGAATCTGTCTCTGTGGTTGCTGGCTCTAAGAAAGACTGGAACGGGGTTGAGGAAATTAAACACAATGATATGCGTATGTAGAAACTAAAATTATTTTGCTAGTATAACAAATTTGCAATTCCCATAACAAAAAAACAAAAAACAAAATGGATGATTTTGAGTGGAAATTATCACAGGAAACTATAACAAAAGCAAAATAACAATCTGAATGTCTATTATCTAAGGCTTTGCTAACATTTTAGGTTGCATGTGTTGATTTCAGACAGTCTATACTATAATGCTACACTAAATATAACCATGCATTTGCAAAATAAATATGTTTAACACAATATTTGATGACTGAGAAGTCTGAATACATGCAGGATGAGCTAAAATTAATTAGCAGGCAACTAATTTCATGGTCAGCTGAATTAGACTGCAACAGCATTATGTTACATTAATAACATACAGACATTCTTACACTGAATCAGACTTGTTATCTTTCAGGTAATGCTATGTATTAACTCATATTGGATTAACAAATGCAATTCACCTTACATTAGCTTGGCTTCATAGTACCAATCAGCATATTTTTGATGAATCAGAATCATATCAACACAAAATATCAGAATAAAAGAGTTCCAAAAGGAGCTTCTGTAGCCATGTGATTGTTTATTTATATAAGCTTCATACAAGACAGTTAGCAGTAGCTACCAGTTAGCTTTAGCCGATCGCTAAATCCCCCTTCTCTTCAGTGAGGATTCTTGTTAATTTGGAGACATGTTATGTTTCCTTTAACATTTTTGGCTTCCCTCAAACCATAATAAGGTGGAAAAGACAGGGAATAGTCTGCTGTAACCCTTCTTAAAAACATTAGCTGCCATTTTATTATGACTTCTAAGGTCTAATGTAATGAGACTATAGTTTGTAAGAGCTTTTTCCTACTTATTGGTGACCTATCGTCGGCCTCCAGCACCCTTCTAATGTCGGTGTGCATTCATGCCTCTTCAAGTTAATTAAATATTAAAACATCAATTACATGCATAATGCTAATTTTCTGTTCTTAATTTTCTGGGTACAGTGCAAAGTAATGCTGCTTGACCTCTGATATAAAAGCCACTACAAAATTACAGTGTAGCACTTTGCATTTCTTATGGACAAATGCGTTGAGGAGTTACATTTATAACCTTTAACCAGTGTAGGAGCAGTACACGCACACCTACTTTAGCGTGTGTTCATGTGTGCAATATAGTGAGTGTGTGTTCAGGAAATGGTCAGTGACAATGGGTCTTGTTTGTGCTTGTCCTGCGATGTTGGGGTAATCCTGCTGGCCCAGCACAGTGCGAAGGCCTCATTAGCACTGCCCAGTCAACAGAACAATAAACATGCCAGTCAAGCTAACTCCCCCTGTCACGTTGTTAATGGTCTGGGATACACAAGCTGGCGGCCAGCGCACGCCTTCGCTCTCAGGGGCGTAATAACAAATTCACCATCTCTCAGGGTGGAGTGGAACTGGAGGGTAGTGAAGGAGGAGGATGTGGAGTACTACTTCTGAGCGGGAGAATGGGAGGGGATATTTGTTCTGACTCAGGCATTTTGTCAGCAGAGGCAACATGGGATAGAGGGCTGTTGGCCCAAAGACGGTGCCTGGGGAAGTGGGACGATGGCAGCTCAGCCAGTTTCACAGAAAACTTGCAGAATTTTAATGCTCCCAGCATGTAGATTTCCTTTGGGTGTTCCCGTTTCCATCAATAGCCCAAAGACATACACACGTATATGTTTGTATTCAGACAAAACTTGTTAGCCCATTTTGTTAGCAATGAAATGGCCTCGTGCCAACACAACACAGTTCCTGCCAAAAACCAAACAATAAAAAGCTGCATCCATAACTATTGTCACAATATAGAAGAAGAATCTCACATAATTAGCCTCAAGAGCCGCCTCAACACTGGAAACATTAATAATAATGGATTAGATATCTATAGTGCTTTTCCGGGCATCCAAAGCACCCTTTATTGATCCATTATTCATTCACGCTCACATCCACGCTCTGGTGGTGGTGAACTATATTTGTAGCCACAGCTGCCCTGGGGCTGACTGATGGAAACGCGGCTGCCAAACCAAGCCAAACTCCAGGCAAGGAGGGTACAGTTTCTTGCCCAAGGACACAACAGCACATGATTAGAAGAGAGCGGGATTTCAACTGCCAACCAGCTCTACCTCCTGAGCCTCATTAAGGATTGTTAATGTTTGAACTGTTGTGGTTTGGGGTGTTTTTAGCCTGATGATACATAAACAGATAAATTAGATATTCTTGTTAAGATGAAGCAGATTACAAATATTTTCATCTTACAGTTATGTTCCATGTCCCATTGGGCTAGAGTTAGGGTTCTACATGTTTGATGGTCATGAAACATCAGAACCATACAAAATTATCTATTTCTTTTTGTATTGTTTTACTCTTGTAATCTTACACTCAAAAGCATTAAATAAATGAAAATAAGATTTGTATGGAAAATGATTCAATGACTGGACCTGAACAAAGTCAGGCGAAATATTTTTCCCTGAATATTCAGATAATACTTGATGGACAAACACCTAATGAGGGCAATTTTCCTTTTATACCATTTACATGAATATTCCTTTAATACTGCTTTAATACAGCCATATGTTGATCACTTAGTAAGGCCTGGTCTAAATATCAATATCAATATTTAGTCGTTCATGTTACAAATACACTGTAAGTGTCCAAAGAATGCTCCAAAAAACTGATCAACATTGACATGTCCCACATGTTAAAAGCAGATTTTCCATTCATTTCCATTAAATTTAGTATATCCAAACAGTAAATACTCTTTACATGACGTTTCAAATTTGGTATAATATTAGAACATACTGCGGATGTAAATGTAGTGACTGATTCTGCAGTCACTTTTACCAGCTTCTTAAAATATATCTTTTCATACAGACATAACTAATGGCATCTTTTATAAAAACAAACTGACAACACTGACAAATGATGAACGCAATGAAACGTTGCAGTCACAGCAACGTGTTCTTATCAGAGTTGTAGAACACCTTAATAGTCTTATCCCTCAAAGACAGAGAGAGAGAGAGAGCCCAGAAGAGCGTCAGTCATTTGCTGTTTTAATTACCACAGATATTTGAGAGCAACTAAGTCCTCAAATGACGGGCAACTTGCATCTCAAGGTAAAGGAGCTTTTATGCTCAGGTGTTTTGCGTCACTATCTCAGCCCCCCATGGAGACAAAAGACTCAAATAAAACCACAGCAATAATTACCCAGAGGTAACATATCCATGACTCTGCCAACTTATCCTGGGGATAAGCTGTTTTTGTAGATAACTATGGCGTATAGTCGCCCGTGCTAAACAGGTGGATGTCTTGCGGGGAAAGTAAATATATTAGGTAAAATGTTTAATGGTCTTTTGTAGGAGGGGGTTCTGATGTTGGGTTAATGCACGGCAAGGGTGGCAGTTTACAAAGCAGAGCTGAGTAAAACAACCCCGCTGCATGCTATAGAACAAGATTTAGTGCAAGCTTTTCTTCCAATTTCCCACAGCTTTGTGTCTCCATTTCAATCACAGCGGGGTTCTCCAGACTCCTCGCCCTTCCATGTCATTGCATTTCATTGTGGTCCACTGCACTACGTGGAAAGCATGCGTGTGAGCTTGTATGTACTGTAGCTTCCAAATCCCTGGGAAACTACAAAAAGGTGATGCGTGTGCCCCCCCTCTCCGGTCCGGTCTCAGTCTAACAGTTACTTGGACCTGGTAGTCTATCTGGATGAAGGAGGACCGTGATTAAAACACGCAGTGGCACCGACTTCAGTTCCTCAGGGGTCAAAATGCAGCATCTCTCGAAGAAAATAAATGAGAAAAGCTAGGAATAGAAGCAGAATTAATAAGCAGGGTGAAGAAGCTCACAGCTCAGTGACTCCACGCTTGCTCTGTATTTATGTCTTTGCTTCTTTGTTCAGTCTGAATGATGCCGTCCCCGGAGTAGCTGTCGGTGACGGCAAAATCCAGGCCATTGAAGTTTGATTGAATAGAGACCGAATCGTCTCTCAAACCGCACAGAGTCGCACCAGGGGAACAATCAGAGGACTGCCGCACTCAGAGGTTTTGGTAAAGCCACTGTTTCTGAAAGGATGCAGATACATCAAAGCTGGAGTTTAGGGAACTTGGCATCATTCAGCACGAATACAACCTGAATTTGTGGGTTATCAGCCACAGGAGCCATTCCAGACAACTGAATCCGTTTCCATATTTGCACCTCCCTCTTTCTGACTCTCAAGCTCTAAATTTCAAAAAAAGACCTTTCACCAAAAAAAAGAAAAAAGAGAGAATTACCACTGCTAATCTCTTGGCTAAGCGCCTGATAAGGTGCTGTAATAGAAATCATTGTGTCCGCTTTCATGTCCCCAAAAAGAGGACTTCCCAGCTGACAATGAGAGCCCCGTGCTTCTTCTTCTCATTTCAGACAGGAAATATTAATGGCTCTTCTTTGACTCCCTGTTCAGTGTGTGGGCTGTTTTAAGCATAATAGCAGACGAGTGACAGTATCAACACTGCTCTTGCCCCAGATGCGCGCACACACACACACACACACACACACACACAGTCTCTGTTTTAATGAAGCGGTGTGCAGCACCAGAACTAAAAGCCGCTCGCTTCAGTTGCCCGTATTAAAAACCTCTTCTATCCCACCTTTGACATGAAAATCTCACACCCACTTGCAGGAACGTAGGTGTGCATCAACCAAAGTTAATAATGACATGTTTTGTTCCAGATCCAAGCGAGGTTCTGCTCTCACAGAGAGGTCAACGGCAACTAACGGACAAAGGCCTCGGTAGTGAAAAGGACTCAGAAACCAACTGAAAGAACATTTAAACATCATGGGTTTGTAGTTTTTTTTTTTGTTTGTTTTGTTTGTTTTTTTTTAGAATCAAGCCGTGCCTGTCTTCTCAAAACGTCTCTTTGTGGACATTTATTTCCTAGCCTGACCATGTGTGAATGCTTTGCAGTTGTCGTGAATGAAAGGTTCATGTCTTTAATAACTCAAGGCTGTTGTGTGTTGTGTTTTCTTTGATATTTTGCGTCTCAAAGAAAAAACCTAATTATTAGTTGCTAAATTGTTGGGGTTTGTTTCTCAAAGGAAATGTGAATTGACCCTAACCCTGACAGATGTTCTGAGTTAAAGCTGCATATGACTTTTGTCTCCAATATTTCAACCAACCTGTAAAATACCCTACCCTAAATATCATAAATCTAAGTCTTTCTATGATTACACACCTGAATCTCACCCCTCGTGGTGAACAATTTCAAAGTGTACGCCAACATAAACAATGTATTTGTTTACAGATGATGAAAAATCAGTGATGAAACTTCAGAGTATGTATTTACTTATTTGTTTGTTTATTAGGCCTCTAGTCTGTTTTTAATGTCTCTAATATCATAACACTGTTACAGCATTTTTCATTGTATCACTTAAAAAAAAAAAAAATTTCTAATCATCATATTAGAAGTGATAGACTTATCAGGTGGGGTTCCTCAGGGCTCTGTTTTATGCCCCATGCTGTTCATGTTTTATTTGATCCCTCTTGGACAGATTATTAGGAAATTCAGCTTTATCTCAAAACCATTTTTATGCAGACAAATTCCAGTTATTGCTCATCCAGTGACTCCACTAATTACACACTCATTGACTGCTTCTTCTGTATCAGAAAATGATTGACTGATAACTACCAAGAACCAAGAAAAGAAAAGATAAAAACTGCTCTCATATGACAGCTTGGCTTTTACTCACTTTACGATGAGGGTGAAAAGTGAAACCAATACAGTTTACTTACTGAATTCCCTACTTACATCATGCACCACCATCATTCACATCATTTAGTCGTATTAACACTTTGTTATTATGTTATGTGGAAGGTGATAGTTTACAGTACAGAAATAACCATATTTGTACCACAGCACTCACTCATTTAAACTCAGTAATTTCATCCCATGTCCCTGTAATCTTGGCAACTGGAAACTGATGTTAGGGTAACATTAGCATATATGCTAACACGCTTTCCCACTGCCAGTTGTAGCTGATGTTGCCTTAACTTGGCATGGTTTGGCTCACTTTGGTTCCAAATATGTTGCATTTCCATGACATGTATACTTTTCTCTCACTACAGTTGATCATCATAGCATAGCAGCATAAATATAATATCATTTTCAGCACGACTGCTGCGTTAGAGTGAGATGAAAATAAATAAATAACAGAGGATGATGTTAATCACACAAACATAACATAACAACATAATAAAACTTTTAACATAATAATCCCACAAATGTAAAAACTATTGCCTACCACAAACATAATAATTATTGCATTTGTTGATAAAAATCAGTAAAAAGAAAAATCTTCAGTTTCTAAAATTGTAATTACTTCCCACAGATTAACTCATCTTTCTTTTTCTTCCCATTTTTTTTTTTTTTTTTTTTTTTTTTTTTTGCCTTTTTAGAATGATGAAATGTTGCAGTACCACCACATGGTACTACTTGCAGTTTAGTAAGTGTTTAATTACAAATACAGGTGTATGTTAGATGTTAGAATGTTAAAACCATGTAAATAAAATATGGATATGATTAGAAAAACAATGCAGAGGATAAGAGCACACTGAGAAAATGAGGTATTACGTTCATGTTAGGTTACTGTTATTACGTTTGTGAGAAAGTTACTACATTTGATGGATTATTATGTTAAAATCTACATATTTTTATAATATTTGTAGGAGTTATTACGTTTGTGGGATTAACAGATGAATTTGATTAGAAGAAAATACACCTGGATTTCAAACCGATGGTCAATTTATTAACATAGAACCTGCTCCAAAATTTGCACACTGACATTTTCATAGATTTTCCATTGGCTTTAATCTAAATCCCTATATCTCAACCTGACAATACGCATGTTCTGATGCAGCAAGGAATGTGGATGAACCATTCTATCAACTTATTTACTATCAACTGTGACTTGCATGAAACATCTGGTACCTCCATTTCCCAAACATAATAAAAATCTAAATTACTGCCAAATATATCTAAATAGCAAAATAAAATTTTATCCTGCAGTGGAAAAAAAGTCAATATAGAAGATGAGTCTTAATGTTACCCAGAAGATAAAGTGACAGCAGACATTCATGTGCAATTTTACAGGACATTTGACCTTTTTTCTCATTTTCCATTACTGGTAAATTGGTCAATAATTTTCCAGATTTTCCAGGATGCATGGGAACCCTGCTACGATTTAGTCCCAGTCTGGATTTAACTCAAAAATGCAATGTTTTTCAACCTTGGGGTCAGGACCTCACATGGGGTTGACTGAAATTTCTAGTAATTGATCAAAACAAAAACATACTAATAAAAAAATATATATGGTGAGTTTAGAGAGACAATCAAATAACACAAAGACAAGCTGAAACTGAAGCACTGTGGAACTGTTTATCTGTCAAATGTTTCAGATGCTGCAGTTCTTTCATAATTCATAGTTTGAGTTATTGTTTGTTCAGTATTAATTGTAAATCCAAGCTGGACTGACTGTACATGTCGTGACCAAGGAAAATAAAATTCTCCCTTTATGCAGTAATCTGCCTCCGTCCATAATAATATGCATTATATAGACTAAATGTGTCTAAAATTAATGTTTATTTGCAACATAGTACAGCAAACTATTGCATGATCAAAAACTTTAATTTTAGGAAAAAAAAAAAAAATATATGAATGAATGTCTGGGGGTCACCAGAAAATTGTGATGTTGAAACGGGGTCGCAAGTCAAAAAAGGTTGGAAATCACTGGAAAAACATTTCAGTTCTTTCTTGAGGGACATAATAATATAACACAACAAAGCACAAGCCATAGCCTAAAATGAGTTTCCTTTGCAGGGGGAGAAGCTTGGACATCTGGGAGGGACTCGGGGTAGAGCCGCTGCTCCTCTACATCCAGAGGAGCTGGTTGAGGTCGTTATGGAGGAGACCTCGGGGTCGACCCTGGACACACTGGAGAGATGCTATCTCTTAGCTCACCTGGGTACACCTCGGGATTTGCCCAGAAGCGCTGGTGGAAGTGTCTGGGAAGAGCGCCGTCTGGGCTTCTTTGCAGACCCGAATAAACGGTTGATGACGCATACGAATGCAAGCCATAGAAATAATATAATAATCATCATAATATTATAACCACCATGACATTCATGTATTAATTCACATAAAGAGTTCACATCAGATCCACATCTATGTACAAATCAATCCATAGCCATCAGGAAACGCTGCCCCCGTAGGTGAGGATGACGACGGAAACAGGGTAGACTCTTTCTTTAGACCAGTGCTTCTCAATTATTTTCTGTTAGGGGGGGGGGGGGGGGGGGGGGGGGGGGGGGGGGGGGGGGGGGGGGGGGGG
>JAPSES010003491.1:0-14709 GCA_029822895.1 Maxillicosta whitleyi
TATATATACTTGTATATTCTTATGTAAGGCTTCATCTTCATTCACTGTTATAACATTTTAAATCCAAATAAAATTTTGTCATTTTGTTGATATTTGCAATAAACTGTAAGAACATTATACCAGTTCAAAATGAAATGTTGAAGGTTTTATTGTAAATTAATGTTTTAAGTTTTCTGTTAATGGAGTTTGTAAATCAGTCAGGCTTTGAGAATGTTTTGCAGAGTATGTATCTGTTTTGCAGTTAAACTACTACCTGTCTGTGCTGGAGTCCAGTTAATCTGGAGCTGGGGTGAACCAGTCCAGGATACCAAAACAATAACAGGCAGAGGAGGAAGCTTACAGTGGGTACACACAGAGGAAGAATGTGACAAATGTGACTACAGCAGGAACTATGGTGTTAGATGATGCTTAAAGCCAGAGAGAGAAATCAGCTCCTTTGTGAATTTAGCTGAAGGCAAATATCATGTTAATGTGATGCAAAACACAGTCTGAAACTCCACGTGTGGGTTTGTTAGTCACAGTGTCAGTGTGAAGCATGTTTTGTGCAATATGACCATGTAGCCTCTGCTGCTGCTGATTGTATAAAACAAGATGTAGATGAATAATAACCACAACATTTCAAACCATCAGGTTTGTGCATGATGCAACTATTTTTAGAATCAGTTCCAAATCTTTAAGAACAAACATCAAATCAGAAATCAAAATGTGTCACAAATGTGAGGAGAGGTTTGCAATTTAAGTGACTGTGATGACAAAAATAATTAAAAACAGCTCAATAAATTCCCATTAACTCCCCAAGAAAAGACACCACGAAAGTGAATTGACTCACCTTTTTTAGAGCCATATTATTAAATCACACTTTAACATAGAATGATGGGTGAACCTTTAAATGGGCCACAAAGTACCAGGCATTAAAAAAGACCTAACAGTAGTTGTATAGCTAGTAATCTAGTAATTAATCAAATCATAGAGGATTTTTTTAATATATTTTTTTTCCTTTTTGCTGAGAATTTTTTGTCAACAGAGAGGAGAGAGGGTCTTTATAACCAGTACACCATATTTACCACAAATAGCTGAATCCATCTTCTTTCAGATAATGTGATGCCAATCAAAGTCCAGTGATATATAGAGTCTGAACTATTACTCTTAAAATGAAAGTTCCATCTGTCTGCCATTTAACCCATAAAAATCCAGAACTAGCATTGTTTGTGTATGTGCTTGTTGATACTGGTTTGTGTGTTTGTAGATTTGGCATGTTGTATATGTGAAGGATCAGACACTATTATTTGTGTTGTGTATGCCATGGCCTTCCATTTATGTCTCTCCAGGCTTTTATTTCATATTGGCATTTACTCTGTCTACATTTGTTTTGTGTGTTCATATGAAAAACTCCATAAAGATAATGATAAAAAAAAAAAAAAAGTCCAGTGTTAGATTTGTTGCAGTTCCCAAGTTAATTTGTCTCCCTTTCTGAAGTGATTTATTACCATTAATTATAACAGTATCCTATATATTTTTTGCTTTTGATAACATTTTATCGTTGTAAACATCAGCTAACTAGCACTTTGGTAATTTGTTTTCCTATTCGTCTTATTAAAGTGTGTGAGCTTTAGAATATTTAATCTTGGTGATACAAAAATTAAGGCCAATGTGTTACTGAGGATAAAACTTTTAACTCTACTTTAATTTAAGAGGAGAAATTTCCTCTTGTAATCAAATAGCCATCGTGGCCCTTCTCTGATTGGCTGGTGGTCACATGATCAGACACCTCCTCTCCTCGATGGGATGAAGTTACAGGAACATAAACACTGGGACCTGAGTAGATTTCAAAATAAAATGATTGTTCGATTCTGATTGTTTGTTCTTACAACCACGTGTTGTAATATAACTCTAGTGAGTTTTTACAGTAACTTAAACTTAATTTTTAGGCATCTGAACTTAATCCATCCCCTGGGGAAGAAAACCATGAAAACCAATTTAATTTAAATTTTCAGTCATTTGACAGTTATTTTTCTAGTGTATCTAGAAATATTTAGCATCTTTACCCACTTTTTTTTTTTTTTTTTTTACATTTATTTACGTTCCTTTTGGTGTCTCTATATATTATTCCTGGGTTCAATTGCTACTTTTCTAGATGAAAACATTAGTGGTGACATCAAGTTCCAGACTCAAGATTAAAATGTAATTGCCATATAAAAAAGTAAGGAAACTATTCCCTGTAAATGCTATTCGTGCTTTGCTCTTCTCAGAATACTCACTATATTAAAACAAGTATAAATCGATAAGATAAAAAGCAATAATTCGAACAAGATAAATAAACTGGTCAAAAATAAATAGTGCACAATGTAAATCAGAGTCAGACATGTTTTATTCGTATACAGGGGGAAAAAAAATTATACATGAGCAGTTTACAACAGATGTACATGAAAGGTAACCCCAAGGAAGCAAGAGTGCTTATAAATAGGGCACCCAACCTACTAACATCCTTCTCAAGCCCCACTCCCAAAGACATACTCCACTCTCTCAAGTGCAGTCATCAACAAACACCACACACAAGCACCTACATAAGCGTCCACACAGTCACACATAGGTACACGTACACACAAATACTAAGACCGCAACATTTCTACAACAGTACAGGATTCTGACAGAAATATATTATGTATAGGAAGACAGAAGTTGAAATAATTCTTTCTAACATTTTTTTTTTACAATTCTGTGTTGGTCTAAGAGAAATAGCACAGTTTAATATTTCACTTACACAGACAGAATTTCACCCAAAAATGAAAGATGGGGGCGGTTCTGTATCTTCTCAAGAAAAACAAACACTTAAAATTAAGCTTAGCTCCACTGGAGAATGCATTACCAAATGCGAACGGTCCCATTGAGAGTCGTGCTTTTATTTTGAAGGGACCGTGTTTCCCTGCGTCTTTTTCCGCTTCATTTTGTTCAGTTTTATTCATGTCCACTTGACCTCGGTTTAGTTTACCACGCGAATCCACGTACATTTACCAAGTATGTGCATCCAGTTTCTGTTTGGTTTTGCTGTCTGGCTGCTCTCCGTGTAGCCGAGGAGCTCATCACTTGGCGGTGAACATGTCTTCGTGGCGGCGGCTCCACGCAAAGGCTCGGACCCGGGGATTCCTGAGCTCCACGCCAGTCACGCCGCTGCACACACGGCCCCGTGTACAGTTAATGCCCTGTCAAAGCCTCAGCACAGGCAGGAGTTTGAGGAAAGGCTTCATTAAGGGTATGACAACCAGAGGAAAAGGACAAATATGCACACATGACAACATGCTAACACCAACAAGCTAACGAAAGACAGGCTAAATCCAACTGGAGACTGGATACTTCGTGTTTGTTACCTTTTCTGTTCACCAATTTGTCTGTCTTTAAGGTACACAAATGGCTCCATATTTATAAGGGCATTAAAGTCTATTGTTATACAGTAAGGAACAAGTTGTCAGTGCAGGTAGATTTTTAGTTTGTTTTCTCTGTCCTGTGTAAAAGTGACTAAAGTAACTAATAAGTTGAACTCGCTTCTTTAATAAATGTTAAGTGCATGAGCGTATATGACTTGCGTTACTTAAATAAAAAGTCGTCTTTTCCCCTTTTTATTATTATATAGTACTCAGTACTTCTAACTGAAGCTGCCATTACATTAGTAATTGCTGTAATTGTCACATAAAGTGACAATTAGAGTGTGGATTTTCCTTGGAGATCAGTTGCTGTTATTACTGTATTATAATTCTACATGTGCACTATTCATTCAATTCTTTTATCTTAAGGATTTGTCACACTCATACTGTTAAATAATTTTGTTAGGAAATGTTTGTGTTTTTATCTTTCATTATTATTACTTATTTTGATTTAACATTCTGGAAGCCAGAAAATATAATCAAGGTTCAACATTTAAGGTTACTTTATTTCTAATCATAGATTTGTTTTGCAGACAATGATTGACTTGGCAAAACAACAAGACAACAAAGCACACGTTGTACCTGTTAGGCAAGTGCTTGGTCGAGATTCAAGATTAAAGACAAAAAGTGCTCAGTTATTCACCAGTCATTAGTACAGCAGCATGGATAAGTAGAAAGAGAAATAAGAAGAAAGAGAGAAATAAGATCAAATAAATAAAAACAAGATGCAATAAAACAAAAAAATAAAAACAGTCTCTGGGAGAAAAAACAGGATAAGAGCATAGTATTCATAAATTAGAAGTAACAATAATAATAAATAGAGCAAGACAATAGGATAAATAAATGAATAAAACACTAACTTGTTTCACTGTTTATCTAGTTACAGATATGGATGTAAGGACAATGAACAAACCTGAATTTTGATTTTTACTTCTATAATTATTTTTGGCAATAAATGGGAAACTTTGGGGAACTTTCCAAGAAGTGTACCTTTTTTCTCGATAATCATTAATACATCTTTGTCAGTTTTAGATGAATATAAACAGCTGATTGAAATTTGACTAGTTCACAGTTTCTATTCAGAAAAGGTGGTAAGTAGTAAGCGGCATCATGCTTATGAGTTGAATAAATGTTCTCTTTTTTTCCCTGTTTTTTTGTGTCAGATCTGGAAAATGAGCTTTTAGAGATGAAAAAGAAGGCAGCAGATGCTCTGCCAGGAAGCAGCTGGAGTCCTCTGCTGATCAACCCGAACCTCCCTCCAGAACGGGCCGACATTGTAATCGTAGGAGGTGGTGTGATGGGCTGGTCTATCGCCTACTGGCTCAAACAGAAGGAGAGGGTGCGGGAAGGGGTCCGGGTCATTGTAGTGGAGAGGGACCCAACGGTGAGAAGTTGATTGTCATTTAATGTAATTCATGTTTTTAATTCACATACTTGCACATACAGAAAAAACAGACTACACATCCATATGATTCTGGGATGTTAATGTGGATTATCTTTAAGTAAATGTGTCCTGTTCCCCCTCCCAGAAACTAAATCCACCCTAGACCATGATACAGCTGCATCCCCCCGATGAACCTCACATTATCAGAAAAAGACTGAGAGCATTATAAATCACACATTTCCAGTATTTTTTGTTGTGTTTCTGCGTTTGGGTCTTCATTTAAAACCACAAATAAACATCTCATTTCCTTCAGTCCGGGTCAAAAATTAAACTTTAAACCCCCCCAAAATATTGTTTTGATAAGTCCCTTGTCACCTAGGATGTTTGGACTTTTCACTTTGAACCAAAACAAGTCAAACTCTGGATAATTTTGACTTACACAAGGCTAAAAATGCAGTGTCAAAGCAAATCAAACTGGACCAAATATGTATGTATACATTGTTTGGAATTTCAGAGTTTAATGACCCTAAAGTGTAATGGAGAGTTGAAGTTCTGGCTCTTCCGGTCATGTCTCATGGGATGTTATTTTGGAAAAGCAGGCATCAGTGGGGAGAGGCGAGTCATTTTTTCCATCCCCTTTGAATGATCCCCTCATTTACATATGTTTAATATGATATTTGTTAGTTTGTATGTTGATTTTACAAGTCATGAAAGTCAGATCTTGTGTGTAAAGCCATCAAAGTATCACTTTCTCCAGTAGCTGCACAGAGTTGCCAAGGTGGTCTTTGCATCTTCAACATGACTAGACTTGTCATTTTCTAATGAATACTTTTTCACTTCTCTCTTGAAGAATGAGGTAAAATGTGCTGTGGCAGTTTTTGTGTTAGTAATGTTTATGTATTTGTGTTTAGTACTCGAGGGCGTCCACCGTTCTGTCGGCTGGAGGAATCAGGCAGCAGTTCTCCCTGCTGGAGAACATCCATCTGTCTATGGCCTCAGCAGATTTCATGAGGAACATCAATGTAGGTCACGCTGACATGTCTGCTGTTGTTGTGTTATGTGTGAAGCCTTGGTCAGTAAAGACCAGCTCAGAAAACATACAAGTTCCTGATTATATATGGTGTTGTGTAGAGATAACTTTAATATGAGTAAATAAAATGAAATGAGTACATTTAGATTAATGCCTGGAAGTAATGTGATCTGTGTGGTTCAGTTTGTGAAGAAACAGTTTTCACTGTGGAGTTGATTAAATGTGACATAACCAGTGAGTGTCTGACCCTTATCTGCTCAGGACCACCTCTCTGTACTCAAAGAAGACCCGGTGGACTTGCAGTTCAACCACTCAGGATACCTGTTCCTGGCAAATGAAAAGGTGGCTCACATCATGGAGGAAAACTACAGGACACAAAGGTCAGTCTGTCTTCATTTGGAAAGAACTTTTTAATCTCAATTAGAATTTCATCTGGTTCAATAAAGGGTAAGATAAGATAATACTTTATTGATCCCACCATGGGGCAATTGAACAGTTTATATAATTACATGTATATATTTACATTCACTGTAACTAGAGCTGAGGGATAAAACTGTCACAACATAATTTTGATTCTATTCTATTATATTTAGGGCTCTCAAAATTAACACATTAACACTGATTAAATCCATCATCATGACTTTGATCATCTGATTAAAAATGTTAATGCAATTAACCCATATGCAGTGCAGAATGACTCTGAACATCTCAGCTAATGCGTTTGGGTCAGTTTGTCCAAGTAGAGTTACTGTCACGCGTGTGCAAATGGGCAGTTGATCCAGTAATGACCGGCAGCAGAACCAACCCACAAAGATGGAAGACACTATGGGTATTGGGAATGGGAAATACGGGTAAAAACAAGACAGAACAGCCGACCGATATAAAGTGTTATACACACTCTGCAGGAAGGAGTTTTCTTTTCACTTCCAGCTTAAAATACCACATTAAGGTGAAACATTCGTTTGTCAGGTATTCTTCTAGCACTTCGGCTAACACGTTGCAACAAACGCGTTAAGTGTGCATATATATTCCCTTCTTTCTTGGGTCTGTTTGCTCATGCAAAATGAAATGTAACTAATATAGATGAAAATTTAATGGTATGTAATCATGATTAATTGAAATTAAACTACAGTTACCTTGTGATTAATCTGATTAGAAATTTTAATCGTTTGACAGCACTAATGGGCTCTATGCACAGCACCACTACTTCCTCAACTTTAGGTGGCTCCTTTATTTCCTACATCCTTTTCATTCTTTTTGTGTTGAACATTATTTTTATCTCTTCATTTCACTGCCTTTTTTTTTTTTTTTTTAACCAGTCCTTTAGAACTACAATAATGCTTCAGCCATGATTATGACATTTATCATGGGAATTATTAAAATGACTGAAATATTCATTATATTTTATACATTATTATATATTATATTTTATTATTATACATGATTTTTGATCATATCACACAGAGTAATTGTTGTCATGAAACTGGACACCACTTCCTGTTTCAATATACAAGTATAACAATATCATTTTGGGAGGGAAAACCTGATGGGCTGTAGATGGAACGTATGGAGGTAAAATATAACATTTAGGAAAACAGTATAGTTATAATGCTCTTGTACATATTTCACTTTCCTCTGTCGGTTCACAGTGTTTTTCAGTTTACTTTATTACATGGATAGTCTGTTCATGAGTGGCTGGTGCTGAATCTCATGTTGTGCAGATCCGCAGGAGCCAAAGTATCACTTCTTTCTCCGACTCAAGTCAAGGAGAAATTCCCATGGATCAACACAGATGGTGTATCGCTGGCCTCATATGGTGAGTAAAAACAACTGGCAACAATGGTGAACAGGTCAGAAACCCTTTAAATATTTCTCATTTCCTGCCTATATGTGAGTTATTGCATGGTACTACCAGACAAAGGGAATTCAGAAACATAACATAATATTAGAATGTTTTAATTCAAGACAAATGTCCAAAGTTAAATATGTATTAGGTCATATTTATGCAGAAAAACAGGGTTGACTATTTATAGAGGAATGACGACTGCTAGAAAAAAACTTCATAGCCTATAATACAAATACAACTTTTTTTTAAGGTTGAGAAAACTGAAATGTCCTCAACAAGGCAATATCAAAGATCAATATCAAAACCTAAAAACAATGTAGAGGATGTGACATAATAAAAACTTGTAGTCTTCTTTTGTGATTCAGTGATTTACTACATATTATATATTATAGTTATAAAGTCTTAAAAGTCTTGAATGTACAAATCTGCATTTAATGAAAAGTTTTTAAAAGGTGTTAAATTTGATATGGTAGGTCTTAAGTTATATTGCCATAAACGTGACACCTAGAACTTGCAATAAGGTTCAAGGTTTGGTTTATTGTCATTTGCATGAATACATGAAAAATGAAATTTGTACTCAGGACCAGCAGTGTGCAACCTAATATGTAATAATTTAAACATATAAAAAGAATCCAGGGACTCCAATAAGAACAATAAAACCTAATACTAAACAACCCAATAAATAAAACAACTCTAGCAGAATTAAAAAAAACTTCAGTGCAGGATTAAAAACAGCATAAAAAAAGAACAGCATATACAGGACAAGACAGCGGATAAAAACAGTTGTGTCAGTGGTGCAGGGAGTTCATCAGCCTGACTGCCTCCGGGAAGAAGAGATAAGATAAAAATGATGTAAAAGACACCACAAGATAAATGAAATGAGATGATAAAGTTGGAATAAAGACAGAAACAACATCAATAAATTACACAAGATGCAAAAGTTGTAAAAGAAGCATAAGATAAAAAAAATGTGTGAAACAGGTGCAACAAGAAATTGAGGTAAAAGATGAAATAAGACTTGATGTGATTGAAGTGTCACGTTCCTCACAGACTGTAGTAAAATGAGTGCAGTGTAAGTGATTTTGGCTGATTTTTCTTTCCTGTGTTTTCTCTCAGGGTTGGAGAACGAGGGCTGGTTCGACCCCTGGACGCTGCTGAACGCTTTCAGGAGGAAGGCGGTCTCTATGGGAGTGGTTCAGTACTGTGGGGAAGTTACAGGTGGGCTCTGTTCTCACACACAAACACCTCAGTGTGAGATGTAGAAGTGGACTGTTGACCTTCTGAACACTACTTTTAACCGTGCTCAGTCCATGACAGCATTACAACACCCACACAGGTTAAGGACGTCAGGTTATGTGTTGTTATCATATAACAGTGTATTATTTTCTCTCTCTTGTGTCTCCTGCAGGTTTTAAGTACAAAACAAATGTAATAAATACCGTCGATGGAGAACAGATGTTTATAAGGAGAATCCAATCTGTTAAAGTGAGTCTGAAAAAGTTTGACTTCATTTGCATGTTCAAAAAGGACTGGGAGGAAGTATAACTTAGTTAATCCCACTCCTTTTCCACACAACAGGCTATTGTTTAGCTTCCTATCAGCAGAATATATGACATATCAAGTCCCTTGGATCAGTTAACCCTTATGTATCATCTTAACATACACACACACACACACACACACACACACATATATATGTATATACATATGTATGTGTGTATCTATCTGTCTGTCTGTCTGTCTATCTATCTATCTATCTATCTATCGAGAGAGAAAGAAACACTATTAAAACACAATTAGAACAGCAATTTACACAAACATATATTATCAATATTATAAGTAAAAGAAATATACATGAATAATTGTGTAAAAATATTATTGTGTGTAATTATGATTAAGTGGTTATGAGGTAAAATTAAACAGTCTGATGGCCACAGGCAGGAATGGTTACGTTACAATAGAAGACAAAAGTTGGAAAGTAATGCAGAACTTTAAATCTGTACTGGTGTTCATTAAATGTCATGTACTTTGGCCAAATTTCATCCTTAGTGATAATAAAAGGGTTTCAGTTTGACGTGCACATACACAGGCCCGTTTGTATCTATGTGTTAATATGGTTCCTCTGTTTTCATCAAATGGGAACATATTTGCTGTTGTGTCATGTTGTGACTATCTGACCGGGGCTTGTGACAAACAGGTGCAGATGCCAAACAGTCTGGAGTACCAGCCAGTCGAGTGTGCCATTGTGGTGAATGCAGCGGGAGCTTTTTCTGGGAAACTGACAGAGATGCTTGGCATTGGCTCCAGTCTTGAAGACTCCATCGCTGGAATTCCTCTGCCCGTTGAGCCCCGAAAGAGGTAAAGAACTGACCTGAGGAGCAGGTTTTCTTCTGAATGAACTGTGAAAATGTCCTGGTGGCTTTGGTAAAGCAGGCAGTGCTTCCATAACAGCAGTGAGCAGGTGCTTAGTATTTTCAAATTCCTCCAATTCTGGGAATAAGTTAAGGACAAGAGCTGATCAAAATGTTTACATAATGATTTTGATACATTTCAAATTAAACTGTTCACATCATTTATATATATAAAAAAAACGCAACAAGATAAAATCACAGTTGTTTGTGATTTAATGCTTATTCTTTATTTAATCAAACTTGATCAGAATATGAAGTAAATCACAAAATCTGAGATAGCAGGTTTATGTTGAAAACCATTAAATTCATACCTCAGTGTGCTGACATGGTTTTACGAGGTTCTGTGAATGTTTTTTTGGAGATTTAGTCTGTGAAACTAAATCCTTTTTCAGGTTGCAGTCGCTGAGCTGCCAACTCATTTGCAAAACATTCTATTAGACAGACTTTAAGTGAATGGCTTTAGGTTGTTTTTTTTATCCAGAAAACCTTCCGACACAGTGGGGGTACTAGCAGTCCAATTCTGGGCCTAAAATGAATGTTGTCATGAAGTAAACCAAGAGCAGCTTTACTGCAACGATGGTGTCCGCTGTTTATCTGAACTGTCGTCAGTCACATTATTCACTTATGACTGCTTTAATGAAAGGGAACTTTATGCATCCTGCTAATTTCCTCATGTCCATTTACAACTGAATTCTCTGTGGTTCTGTTTAGGTACATCTATGTGGTCCACTGTCCTGATGGTCCAGGTCTGGACACCCCCTTTCTCATTGACTCCTCTGGAATTTACTTCAGAAGAGAGGGTTTAGGAGGGAACTACATCACTGGGACTTCACCAGCGGAGGTTTGGTTTGACTCTGTATTTGCATGTTGACTCTACTTTTAGTGTTAATCTGAAAGAGCAGACGTCCACAGAGGAGTAGCGTCAGCTGCACTATGTGGACGTGAAGTTTTTGGAACACAGGCTACAGATCTCAAAGGAAAGCACACAGTTAATTTTATCAGCTGTTATCGAAGGAAACAAATGTTAACGAATCAAACAGGAGCTTTTGTCATTTTCTGTTTTTATTTTTATGAAGTATAGGTCATAGGTGTCAAACATGTGTGGCCCAAAAGATGAATTAGTGCATAAAATGACATCGACAACATTAAACATCAAACTCATTTTAGTTCAAGTGCTAAATCTGATCTCAAATAACATAATAACATATAAGTAATGATAACTCCACACATTTTCCTTGGTTTAATTTGAAGAATGTAAAATGACATGAAAATATGAACATTTTTCTTTTTTGTTATTATCATTTTATTATTCTTTTCAGGCAGCTTTATCTGATCAGCATTTTACATCATGTTTATGACTCCTAAATATGTAAAGAAAAACAAAGTAAAAACATACTCATACAGAAATAGCAAAAATATACACAGTAACCTAAATTGGATTTAACGGGAAATGAACAGAAAATATTTAATTTTTTTACAATAAAATGTGACTTACCTAAACAAATATTAACAACTTTAAATTTCTAAACAAAAAACCTGTGTAATTTTTACAATACTCTGCCTGTTATTAAATACTTTGTGCCTTTGTAGATCCACTGATCTATCTGTAAGTTGTATTATTAATAAGCTGAGACATAATATTGTTGAAATTGCACATATTTTTCTGTAGTAATTTTGTAAGTGTACACGGTAACTTAGGTTATTCATATTTTCAGAATGTAATGGTACTTGTTTTTCACTCTAAATCTTATTTGCTTTATTTCTTATTATGCCAATTTTATTTTAGTGGTCCAACCCACCTGAGATCATATTGAGCTGTGTATGGAACCTGAACTACAATGACTTTGACATCCCTAGTATAGACACATCATGACTCTTTTCTATGTTTAAAACCCCATTTCAGACTGGATCCTGGTTGGTATGCACTGTTTACACACTGTGAATAATCTGGTCCAGTTTCATTGTTTATAGTGTTAATGGAAAGTTGCAGCAGCTTCAGAAAAGAATACATTCAGTTTAGTTAAAGCATGTTTTCTAGTGTTTTCTTTTTCTCATTACACCTGAAAACAGCCATGACTACTTAGAAATAAAACATTTGATGCATTTTACTGTTTTGTTTTTTTTTGCCTCTCAGGATGAAGAGCCAGACACCAGTAATCTGGATGTGGATCATGAGTTTTTTGTGGATAAAATCTGGCCCAGTTTGGCGCACCGTGTCCCTGCCTTTGAGAAACTCAAGGTAGATTCTGCAAATTAGGATCTAATGTATATGCACATTATCATTACTCCGTTACACCCAGAATGCAGAACATTTCCAAGTTTATGGGATGGATTTTCTTGGAAAAAAAGAAAGAAAAAAAATATGTGAAGACTTCTATTAAAGTAATGGGTTTAGCTTGGCCTTTTGAACTAAATATAATGTGGCATGTTATGAAAAGTCAAATGTAGGTTATTTTTCACACATTTGGATTGAAATTGATTTATTTTTCTTCTTAAATAAATAAATAGTGGAAATTTATATTGAACATCCAAGAAACACAAATAAGCATGAATGGAAATAGTTTTTACTGAAGTCAAATCGAGAAGCATAAATAATTTGTAGTATCTTTTATTTTCAAACACAATATATTCAGTGTTTTTCATCTGAAGTGTATTAAACAGGATTAAACTGTCAGAAACAATTTGTGGTTTTAAACACCTCTTGATGCTCAGATCATGATCAAACCTTCACAATATTTCACAAACCTAGAGGTAGAACATTCAAAGACACCTGAAGATGTAATATAGAAACAAGTATCTGTAGTTTTATTATGATTGTGATTGATTATCATTTTATTGTCCAGCCCTGATCGTTGTCATGACAATCCACGATGTGAACTGTGAGTCCTGTCTGAGTTGTTGTAGACTAATGGATGATCTTCAGAGCTGATTCTCGTCCTCCTCCTCCTCAGGTGACCAGTGCGTGGGCAGGTTTCTATGACTATAACACCTTCGACCAGAATGGCATCATTGGGGTGCACCCTCTCATCAATAACATGTACTTTGCCACCGGTTTCAGCGGCCACGGCCTGCAGCAATCGCCAGCAGTGGGCCGCGGTGTCGCAGAACTCATCCTGGACGGAAACTTCAGAACCTTGGACTTGAGTGGCCTTGGCTTCAGACGCATCCTGACTCAGGAGCCAATGTTGGAGAAAAACATTGTGTAGGGTATTCAACACTGTTACGAAATTAAAACATAAAGGACAGGTAAACAAACCAGAACTTATCATGGACATCATTTCTGTGTCACTTTTAGTTTTCTGTCCACTAGTAATTAAGCTGTTTTATTAACCAAAGATATATATTAGATTTCTACTTTTACAAAAAACCCATCATGGAGTCATTATGAAATCCTTGCGTAAACAAGAAAAGTACAAATGACAAAACCACTCCACTGGTTGATTAATGCACACATAGTGATAGTAGGTACGTTTCCATTCACATTTTTAGTCCAATGGCTCCAAGGGTTCGATGGAACTGTTATTATAAGGTGGCATCCGTCCATCATCTATCCGTAAACTATTTTTTTCAAGAATGTTCTTCTTCTTCTTTTAAATTTCTGGGTAGCTTATGTAACCGAGCTGATCCTGAACAGTTTCTGTACACAAAAACAAATGTGATGATGGAATTGCATCATTTTTTAAAATGTATTATTTATTTTTGGTGGTGGTAGAACTTCCACAAGCCAGCAAGTCAGGTTCACAAACAGATTTAGGTAAGAGAATCCCATTTCCACGCACCTCCTCCCATCAAGGAGTGTTAATGTCTTGAACACACTCTGGAATATTGGCAATAATATGTCAAGGACATGATTTGTACATTAGAGCTGATTGATTGAAGATTAGAAAACGTTAATGATAAATGCTGCATTATCACTTTGTATCTGATCATTATTAATATTATTGTAATATACAGTCTTTTAGAGTTACTTTACTGACATTATCAACATAACAAAAATGTTTCAGTGTTTTGTTGTCTTCCATCATTTAACTCATGCATATTGGGATTAAATACATTTCAGCATCATAACTGTATGGGCTGCCCCTGTAGGCTATGGCTGAATGAGACTCTCTAGAACAACATGTATTAAAGGACTATAAAACTCTTATCAAGTTTATTTTATCACTTTAATCTGGTTGAGTTTTGGTGATGAGTAAATGTTGAAGAAAGCAGTTTTGTTTTATTATTTTAAATGATTTAATGTGAATAATGCTCCTGTCGTTTCCTCTTTGATGATTTACTGCTTATGTTAAAGCCCTACATACAGTTTACCAAAAAGGTACAAATGCTACACATTTATTTTATTGTTGGGGGGATTACTGGGGGTGGGGGGCCCTTCCCACCCCCCTATGTCGGAGTCAACACACTTCCAGGCATGGGGCTGGCACCGTCACTCCCACACTTGGCAGTGCAGGTTAGCACAGGCGTTGCGGTGACCTGTTCAGCGGTGATAACCTGTCTCTGGGGCCAAATGGGGCCAAAAATTTTGTTTCTCAGTATCTCGGTTAATTATTGACTAAACCTAATGAAATTTTCAGGAAATGTTTGCTCTGAGACAAGGAACAGATGATTAAATTTTG
>JAPSES010003529.1:0-14706 GCA_029822895.1 Maxillicosta whitleyi
ACTCCCTGATGTCCGCGAGTCGGATAAAATATCCCAGATTTTAGACTATGTGAGGTGTTTGGTTTTTTTGTACTGTGCGAGTGTGTGAGAGACTGTGTGTTCGTGGAACCTGTGTGTGACTGTATGTGTGTCTGTTTGCACGTGGGGTGTGTATATTTGTATATGTATATTTGTATATATTTGTGATTATTTCTTTGCTGTTTATTTATTTTATTACACTTGCAAGGAGCAACTGTAACACACAACAGTTTCTCCTGGGATTAATAAAGTATTCTGATTCTTTCTTGTAAATAAACACAATATGCACTGTGCACATTTTACTTCATCTGTTGAACTGTGGTGAACAAACTTTCTAGTCATTGTCCAAGGAAACTATTGTATTTTCCGGATTATAAATCACAGTTTTTTTCATAGTTTGGCCGGGGGTGCGACTTACACTCTGGAGCAACTTATGTGTGAAATTATTAACACATTATTACATCATTTCACATGTTATTTTCACACTAAACCGCCAGAGGGCGCTCTAGGCCTTTGTTGATAATTTCAACATTGGCGGTAAACGAGGAACCCCCGCCTCTTCTACCTCTGGCGAAGATATTTAAAAGTGACACCAAGGATGAAGATTTGATTGAGTTTAGTGATTTGGAGTGACACCTATGGTTTGGTAAACGTGTTAGCATGTTCTTTATGCTATAGTTATCTGAATAACTCTGAATATGTTACGTTCTCAGTTGGTTGTTTATGCGTCATATAACGTTAGCATACCATACACTCATTCAGCCTGTTGTTCTCTATTCTATTTTTATTTTAAATTACCTTTCAAGATGACATGTCTGTTCTTGTTGTTGGATTTTACCAAATAAATTTCCCCCAAAAATGTGACTCCAGTGTGACTATATGTCTTTTCCTTCTTTATTATGCATTTTATGGCTGGTGCGACTTATACTCTGGAGCGATTTATAATCCGGAAAATACGGTACATATAAAATTTGAAATGAATCCGACCAATAGTTTAATTACAGAAACTGTTAAAAGGAATTACTGATGATGACCATGATGACGACACCTTCATAACAGCTCATGGCCAATCAGCTGGTGAGCTGCACAGCTCCCTCTGCAGGTGTGTGGTGTGGTCTTACCCAAACACTGGAACTTGTCGGCGGGTGTGGTGAGCAGCAGTTTGCCCTCCATGCCCCGGGGGCCGGCACAGCGGGCGATGCCGGGCTCTTTGTAGCCGCTCTTCACCCATTCTGACAACCACAGCAGACGGCAGTCGCAGTACAGAGGGTTGGCGCCGATAGCTCTGATTCAGAAAAAAACAAGCAGACACAAAATCAGCTCTAAAGAGTCAGATAAAGACAGGAAGTGCAGGTTCAAGTGGGACGGAAACATGTGAAAGAGGGAAGTAGAAACAAGTGGAAACAAAACAGGTGTGGGAAATTATAAAGGAATATAAAACCATTTATACAGTTTTTCTTATTTTGTCTGAAGATGATTTCTTAGTGAATATAATAGAATAAAATAGAATAGAATACTGTGACTGTTTAATTCCACATTATAACACATAATTTTAATCAAAAAACTATTTTACATGCTTTACATTTATTACTTTAATTATCATATTAATAATATATTTTTATATTATTGCTGGTGTTATTGTGTTGTAATCTACCTATGTTACCTTCAACCCTGGTCTAAAACCATTGTCCACATTATCAGTGGAAAAGACACCTGTCAGGGTAATGCCTGATTTTAATAATACAGGCATAGAATAATGTGCATGTTTGAAGGATAGATGGAAATTGATAGATGATAGATAGAAATTTATATATAAAAAGTAATTAAATGAATGAAAACACATACTGCGTATTTGAATTCTAATTAATATTTTAAAACAGTGGTGCATGTACATGTATTCTAGTGGTGCTATGAGGTTATAGTGCAGCTGGAAACTGACTTGGATACTGCACCCCACCAAAAAAATGATTTGACCAGTCATCACTGGAATAGAATAGAATAGAATAAATACTGTACAGTGCAACAATTTTTTATGTTTTGTAAAGTGCTCAGAATAAATATACAACACAGTTCTAAGATCAGTTAAGACTAAAAATATAAAATTGTCCAAGTTAAAACACACACACGCACGCACGCACGCACGCACACACACACACACACACACACACACACACACACACACACACACAAAAGCAAGTCCAGTATCAGTAGAACATGTGCAGGATGTACAGATTCAGTAATGACTGCAATTATCACATACTGTCAGGATTTATAAATATAAATATGCATAACAGAAGTGGTGCAAATGTTATGCATAGGTTTCCATTACTATTTACATAGCAGCGGAATATAAGGAGTTTATATTGTGCCTGCGTCTGTGTTTGTTTGGGTTGGTTCATAGACACAGGAAATTAACTCCGAATCAGCTGTGAAGCAAGTGTATTGATACTAATTTTACAGATTTTAATTACATGAAGTGCAGTGATGTTTGATGATTACTAATTTGTTTGGTTATTTTTTTGTATTCAGCAAATTTTGTAAATCTCTGCGAGGTGATGTTGTTGTGTTATTGGACTCTACAATTAAAGCTGAATTGATATGAATATTAGTGATGACAACAGATTAGAATGAATATAGCACGGGGAAGATGCAGAACAAGATCTTTCATTAACGTCAATATACACGTTATAAAGTGGTTTAGTCACAAACACATAAACACACAATTATCAAAAACAAATACAAACAGATGCAAGTGTTTATGAAAAAAGAAAAAAAAGAAAAAAGGACTTAAAGCAGCTTCACTGTATTGGAGTATATTGTTCCAGACTGTGCTACAGTGTTAGTATGAGAATACAAAAGCAAAAAACAGAGTGAGGAATAAGATAAAGGAAAGGTTTAGACATAGATGAAACAGACCTGCACTAATTTTAATGCACTTTGTAGCCACATGGGGACGCTATTCCTACTTTACAGCTCTGCACACGTTGTTTCTGCTTATTTAGAGAAGATAATCTTAGAATCCTCTTGGTTTTTTTATGCAATTTTATCTGTTTTCCCTTGCTTTTCTTCTTTTTTTTTTATTGTGCAAACAAATAAACAAACTGTAACCTCAAAGGTCCGGTGTGTAAGAGGACCCAGCTGCAGAAATGGAATATATTATTCATAATTATGTTTTTACGACGACAATATGAAAACATAATTGTTGTGTTTTCATGTTGCATTGCTGATTTTTTCTGCAGTATCTAAGGACTGACTTCTTTTTTTTTTTTTTCCATTTATACCAAGTTACTTCTAGTGTTAAGAAGCATTTTCATCACATTGCAGTGTGAACCGGGCTAAATATCCTCTTAAATCAAAACCTTAGATTAGACAAAACAAAAACAGCCTCTAAGATCAGACTTCTGTAACCGACTCATTATCATCACGCTCGCATTATGTGATTGCAATCATTGCTAAATGTTACTAAAAATCACACAGTGAAGCTTTAGAATTACTCAGAAACCTGTCATTCATTCACTTCCTGTATTGGCATTTATGCTTTAATTCAAAGTAGAAATACAATGTATACTTTAAATTGGGAAAATAAAATAATCTGTATGACAAATAAATAAATAAATAAACATGTTGGAGGTTTTCAATGTAGAAAACATTTGGAGATTGATGGCACATTGTTATATATTTTTATATGCTTTTATATGGAAACATAATAATACTCTACTAATAATAATAGTATAAGTGGTCTAAAAATAGTAATAACTGTAGTAATAGTATAGTGTACATTAAAGTGAATCTGCGTGAGTGATATTTCTCGATAATGTCATAGAACACACACACACACACACACACACAAAACAATGGTAATAACATTCATTAAGACCAGGTCAATTGATTCCCTTGATAAGATTATCAGAAACAAATGTGGGATCAAATGTCTCACACACAGAGGAGGAGGTCAGAATACCTCAGTCATGTGAGAGAATGTTCAATTTACCTCAGTCAATTCAATTCCATTTGTATCTGCACTCCACAGGAGCACAGTGATGATGAGGATGTGCATGCTCCTGTGCATGTCAATAACTGTATGTCCAGGAAAACACAGGTATACATGATTCTGTTTGTTTTGTGTTAAGTCTCCTCCTTAAATGTCTCTGAGAAAGAGGAGAGACATAAACCCTGTTCATCTTTAGCCACTAAGAGTAACAAACGACTATGTTTATATGCAAATGAATAATTCAGTATTATTTTGTTTAATGCAAACACTGCATTCCATGTAAATACTCTGATTTGGGGCTTTTTTGAATGGATTATTTTCTAAGTAAGACATGTGAGTTACTCTTTATCATTCTTTTTATGAACATTCCTTGCACATTTATAGAAAGTGCATCTAATCAGCCTGTTTTCCTGCAGGTTTACACATTTATCTGAAGTGGACACAAAGATCCTCTCTGGTAAAGATGCACACACTGCACACACCCACTACCATCTATTATGCCTACTTTTAAACATTGTTAAAGAGGTTATCAACAGGTTGACATGCTGACTTTTATACCATTGCTACACACATATATATATATATATATACTGTATATTGGCTCCCTCAGTGGCATTCCATCTTGGGTTGTGACTACCGTTGCCAGCGGTTACCGGCTACAGTTAGGCCACTCTCTTCTTCATGGTAAACACTGCTGCGTCAGAGATGAAGCAGTGACGGTGCCGAGGGAGGAAATAAATACTTTGCTAAACAAGAAAGCCATATGTGTGGTGCCCCATTTAGACATGACCAAAGGTTGGTACAGCTGTTATTTTGTTTTTCCGAAAAAGGGGGGTCTTCATACCATCCTGGAACTGCGAGTATTAAACAAATATCTATGAAGTTCAAAATGTTAATGCTCAGCTCAGGCAGCTAATGAATTCTATCGCTCTGGGAGATTGGTTCACAATGACTGATCTCAAAGAAGCTTATTTTCATGTAGCAATAGATCACACAGATCACAGGCAATTCATGAGATTTGCGTTCAAAGGCATTGCATACAATTACCTGATACCACCCTTTGGTTTATCTCTTGCCCCGTGCATGTTCACCAAATGTGTCGTAGCAGCGCTGGCCCCCTTCCAATAGAAGGGAGTTCAGATTTTAGATTATCTGGACGATTGGGTTTTGGTAGCCGGCTCCAGAGGGTAAATATGAGCTCAGCTATTACTAACTCTGTCTCACATTCAAGGACTTGATTTTTCAGTGAATTTCAAGAAAAGCCAACCCTGAGCCATCGGGTTTCTTTACTCAGTCTAGAGATATGCTCAGTCTCTGGCTGAGTGCACCTGTCAGAGCACAGGACAGCTGTTTCACAGCTGCCTTGCTCAGATGCAACCTTCATTTTCAAACTATCCTGCAGCTTTTGGGTATGATGGCATTGATGACTGCATAGAGCCTTTCAGGATGCTGAAAATGCAGGGATTTCAGTGCTGGGTCCAGTCTCTGCAACAGTGTGTGTCACACCACCTCCAAAGGAGGGTGGCTATAATGCTGTCTTGCATGTCAGCTCTCCAACCTTAGGTGAAACTGATCTGCTACATCAGGGTTTGGCCATGGGGGGGGGGGGGGGGTAGTTCTTTGCAAGGTGGTCTCAACAGATGCCTCCCTGCAGGGGTGGGGGCTATGTGTGAGGATGCAGCAGTAAGAGGAGTTTGGACCCGAGCACAACACGTGCTTCACATCAATCTGCTGGAGCTGTTAGCAGTGTTTTTAGTTTTACAGCATTTTCATCCTGACGGGCCAGAATGTTCTGGTCAGGACAGACAACACACTGTTACATAAACAGACTAGAAGGGACGTACGCTCTACCCCTGTTAAAGCCGTCTCATTCTTTGTTAATGTGGTGCAGTGTTCATCTTCTGTCTTTGAGGGCCACCCACATTCTGGGCAGTGTGAACATGGGGGCTGGTCTTCTCTCTGGGGGGGTCCCCTTGTGAGAGAATGGAGGCTGCACACAGCAGTAGTAGCTGAAATATTGCAGCAGTTCAGCAGGATGGAAGTGGATCTCTTTGCCATCCTTTTTTTTTTCCTGACCCACTGAACTGCACCTCTACAAACGGATGCACTACCTCACTGGTGGCTCAACACCCTCCTGTATTCATTTCCTAAAGTTGAAATGATACTTCCTGTCTAAGGAGAGGCTGTGGTGGCTAGGACTGTCCTTGATTCTGGTGACTCCCAGATGGGCGACAAAGTCATAGTACGCAGAGATAACCGGCCTGCTGGAAACAAGAACGTGGCCCCTCCCCTGATCTTAGCCACCAGTGTGGTGCTTACGATCCAAAGTGCTATGGCGTCATCCACCAGAGGTCTGTATGCCTGCAAATGGCCCATGTTTGAACGGTGGTGCCAAGAAAGGAGTGTACTGCTGGTTCAGTGCTCTATTATGGACTTGTCTTTTCTACCATAAAGGTTTATCTGGCAGCCATATCAGCTTGTCATACTGGTTTTGATGGAGTAACGCCAAGCTCTCACCCTCTCGCTATAGGATTTTTGAAGGGAGTTCACAGACTTAAGCCTGTTGTTAAATCCAGCATCCCCTCACGGGACCTGGTGTTGGTACTTGAGGCCTAAAGTGGTCCTCCATTTGAGCAGATTGAGTCTATGGATTTGAAATTCCTGTAATACAAGACTGCATTGCTTTTGGCTTCTCTGCAAAATGAGGGGGTGACCTTCAAACCTCCAAGCCTCCTTCCTGTACACAGTTCTCCTCAGATGGGTTGAGAGTTAAACTACGTCCAAATGCGGTATATTTGCCCCAGGTTATCCCTGCAGATTACAGCTGCATGGCCTTTTGAGCTTTTGAATTTCTACCCCTCTCCTTTTTCTTCGGAGGAACAAAACAGGTTGCCTTCCCTGTGCCTGGTGTGTGCTCTGGGCCTATTTAGATCGTACTCAGCCTGTGCATCTGTGTGACCATGCAGTTGTTTGTATACTTTGCCAATCCAGCCAGGGGTAGGGCCTTGTCTAAGCAGCGCCTCTCTCACTGGATTGTGGAAGCTATTTCTCATTGCCACAGGGCATGAGGGCACCTTCCACCTGAGGCATGGCGACATCTTGGGCTCTCTTCACATCCGTTCTGCAGTGTGTTGGGCATCACCGTAGACTTTTGTTTGGTCATACTGTTTGGATGTGACAGCCCCTTCGATGGCACACACTGTTCTGTCTGCTGGGTGGACTATGCACTGAGATACTGGGGGTCAACCCATGTTCGGTAATTGCTCTGTGGGGTGTAAATGCAAGTACCACAGTACATGTGTTGTACTGAGTGAATCAACCGAAAAGTAATGAACAGTTATGTCTATAACTTCTGTTTCCTGAGGGAGAGGAACGAGGTACAACACTTTGTTGTCCCGTTGTGCAGCTGAGGAGACGACTGTGTGACGGGTAAGGCGAGGCCCCACTTGCACGTCACACAGGTCTGCCTTTTCAAGCGTGAATAAAGGCGTCTTCAGCCACGCCACATAAGAGCACGATGTTCAAAATTGTTCATTTTCTCTACACAGGTGAGTTGGAGTCTAAGGTATAAAGTTATTATGGAATGTTCTTATCTTTGCTAAGTTATAGTTTGTTGATCAATGGTTCAGACTAAATTGTTATATTTGTTGGATTCCAAACAGTTCCTTAATGCAGCTACTGGCAACACAAACTGATTTGTGGTTTTACTGTGGTTGTTTTCTGTCTAAAAACAGATCTAAGCTAACAGACCTATAATGTAAACAGCTGACAGAGTACGTCAACATTAGAATTATTTTTGACTGACTGTAAAAAATACATGTCTAGCTTGATAGAAGCTTGATAGTAGCTTGATCATACTATATTACATATGTGTGGAAACCATGAGCTTTATCTTTTATTCAGTGACTGATCCTGCTGGTGAGAATTTGGAGCATCTATACCACAGAACCCCTTTAATACTTCACATCCTATGTACAGTATAACTTTGGCATTTTGTTGGTATTATTATTGTACATTACAGTGATAAATAAACACAGATCTCTCTAATGGACAATACGACAGCAATTTTACCTGAGTTTTGCACATACAACACACACACACACACACACACACACACACACAGAGGGAACATGTTTTATAGTCAACAACAGTTTTCTTTCTATATTGTTTGCATATAATGTGATAAATGTAAATGCATATAATGTTTTAATATTAATACCACTTGGCAACAGGCCATATATTGTGTGGTCTTGGAAAATAAATTGCGGATATTTAAGATAGAGTTTGATAAATAGGCTTGTGCAATAGGTGCTATCTGGCATTTTTTCACTACTAGATGTTTTTGATTATGCATCCATCCTAGTAAACACTGCAATGAGCTTTTCATGGACATCATATTTTGATAGACAACTGAGTGATATGTGACCCGGAGAGGAAGAAGATGTGTAATTTTTCACACAAACTGCATCAATCAGACTCAGCTGTCTGTCACAAAGTCAAAAAAAAAATAAAAATAAAAAAAAGAAGCTGTCTCTGCTAGCTAAGCACGGTGATACATCTTCAGGCTCCACCTTGACAAGTGAAGAAATGCGTCATTATCTTAGCAGTGGAATAACTCAGAGCAGATTGTTTTACATCTCATTTTGTTTTCCTGATCGACTCAGACTCTGAAGTGTCTTGTTTCAGACATGATGTCACACTTCAGATGACAAAAATAAAAACCCTACCTCCCTCCTGTCTTCACCTCCTCTTCACATCCTTTCCCCTTCCCTCCTCCTCTCTCATCTTCAGCCTCCTCTCCACCCTCCACCTCTCTCCATCTTTATACTCGTTCTTCCTCCTCCTGCACTTACTGTAGATGCTCTTAGATAGACTCACGTGGGGCATGCTTGACTGAAGATGATTATACAATATAGGCCGACACACATGCACGGACACACACCTCAGATCAATAGAACCAGGGGAAACGATGGCTCTCTCCGGTGAGTTAAATCCACCAGGCAGCCACTTGAAACCACTTACTCAGAACTGGACTCTATCTGACTGGAGCCATAAAAGCAGAGGCATGAGCATCTGAACATGAATCACACACACACACACACACACACACACACACACACACACACACACACACACTTTTCTTATTATTAAGATTAAACATCTCTTTTACAGAGTGTCGTGGCTAAGGCAGCATCAGCAGAATTTAGAAAAAAAAAAAAAATCACAGCCATACATCAACACCAAAAATTAGGGATGCACCAATACCGATACTAGTATCAGGTATCTGTCTGATACTGTGTGTCTGTAGTAAAACTCCTACTCTGAAAAGTGCTGATACAAACACACTGATACTGCTTGACGGCAGCATGACGTTCACCTCATAGTACAGAAGGTACACAGCAGAGGAGTAATGTGAGCAGTGTGGAGATTTTTCAAAATAAATGACACCGACAAAAGTAACTGCAAGTTATGTTAAAGACGTGGACGGATACAGATGGAGCCCATTGTCCGTCTTCTGTGTACATTCCACACATATTTCTGTCCTTCTGGGAGCTAGCGGATGCGTACCCGTAAAGATCATCATATTATCTTCTATATAAGGCCCTGTGTGTACCCAGAGTGGAGAATCAGTACCATGGGAACCGTGGAAGTAACAGATCAGAGCAACTGTGTGAGTTTGTGAAAAACTACTGACATATTTATGACAACTAACCTCATCAATATCAACATTAGTATTCACTTTAGTATTAACTCGTCTGTCGTCACTACGTTTGTTATTACTGATTTTCTTCTTCTTCATAAAACTTTGCTCTTCTTCGCGGTATTTGTCCAGTATGGTTAACTAAGAGCAGCGCCCCCCAGTGGATTGATTGAGAAGGCGTTAAATGTCACTGTTCCAGTCAGATTAATGACAATGACAATAAAACATATTTTCAAAAGGAACAAAGAACTGTAGTGGGATTATCAAGTACTCATATCAGTGCTCATATCGGCAAGTACTCAAATGTAAGTATTTGAACTTGTACTTGTTCTGGAAAAAAGTAGTATGGGTGCTTTCCTACCAAAAAATATACATAAAACACATACTAAAACTCAGTTCTAAAACATACATTAAAACACTGTGAATGACCAGAATGTCCAGAACACAATATAGTCAATTAGAAAAAAAATATACAGCCAGATTTATCCTTTTCCCATTCATTTAAAAATACTTTGTATTTAAAAAAAAAAAAGCAAAACAAAAAAACAAAACAGTTTTTTCATTTTTGTCACTTTATGTAGGTTCTTCCAGGCAGTGGAACCAGAATCTAAAAATTATTTCATTCCCAGTTCTGTTCTGACTTCTACTTAGGCCGTGTTCAGGCCGAGTTTTTGGTGAAATCAGATTTTTTATGAGCAAATATTACACATTAAATGTGACTTCTATCAGTTTGGAGTATGAACTCAATGCACCCCTTAAGTGACCCACGTTCAAAAAGAGGTCCTGATGTAACACATGACCACACAGGCATGTACTATTTTTACAGAAGTAAATATGTTTTTCCCACCGCTCATCCTTCTGAGACACAGAATTGTGACACTTGTTGCAAAGGTCAGATGAATGTGACCTGGCCATTCAGACTGAAGTCGGACTGCAAAATATCCAACATGTATTGGAATTAGGATCCTGGGTCAGATTTGAAAAAATCTGATTTGTGCTGTTCAAACAGCAGGTCCATACAGGTCACATATGTGCAAAAATTTGTATTTGGGCCACATTTGCCCATAATCCTAATGTAGCATAGGACATAATAGATCCTGGGACCAGAGACTGTAATTATTAAAATCATTCCAACACATGTAGACCAGTAAATATGATTGCAGGTAGCCTAAAATACATTCACACCTAAAATAATACCAGTGTTTCAGTCTAAGTGTAAAAAGAACTGTCCATCCAACTCGAGTGTAAAAAATGATGTAGGTATGAGTGTTAGCACTGAGGTCTGTAACAAACCTCAAAGCACTGTGATAACCAGTATCAAAAGCATACAAACAGTGTGAGGATGCAATCATATAAATGTGTCCCCATTCTGCCAGAGGACACACTTCCATGTCCATTACTCGCCACAGCCTCCATCAGCATTAATGTACATGTGTGTGAGCTACATGTATATTTAAGCACTTACAGGTGAGACAGGGAGGCCACGTCGTTGAATATGCCCTGCTGCAGCTCCGAGATTTCGTTGCCATGGAGAGAGCTGAAAGACAGATATGTCTGAAGGTCAAAAAAATGGAGAACTCAGAGGCCCCAATGACTCTGACAGACAGCAAGTCCCATCAAGCTCCGCGACAGGGGAACATTTAACGTCCAACGCAGATGATGGAGTGTTATAATAAGCGAGCGATGTAGTTTCAGGGGCTGATACGTGTGTGTTTAAACTTACAGCAGCCTCAGAGAACGCAGGCCACCCAGGGCCAGAGGAGGGATGCATCGCAGGGAGTTATAACTAAGGATCCTGAAGGGAGAAAATAACACAATGACACAGGTAAGAATCCACAATTTGCTCTGCAGGTCCTTAATAGAGTCCTCGAAGGTCTGGACTAAACATAATAACAGCTGGTCAGTGTACTATAAAAGGCTCTTTGTGCAGTAATGGCCTCCCAGAGTTTTAAACAGTGCCATTATTTTCCAATAAATATATTCATTTATTATATTAATTACCTCCGCCAAGGAGGTTATGTTTTTGCCAGCGTTTATTTGTTTGTTGGTTTGTGTACAACATAACTCGAAAAGTTATGGATGGATTTTGATGAAATATTCAGGATAGGTTGGTAATGGCGAGATCTGGAAGTGATTACCTTTTGGAGGTGATCCAGATCATCGTCTGGATCCAGGAATTTTTTAAAGGATTCTCTATTAGTTATTACTGACACTGTTGTAGTACTAACACATGTCAACCAGATGGCAGTGGAAGTCCTGTGTGTGTGTGCTTTTCTAGTTTTATATTGTATTTGTTTGTTAACACTCAGGCAGCAAAACTGTTGAATTCATCCCAAATTGGGTTCATAGAGTGCCATTCACCTAGAATAGATCTGATTACATTTTGGGGAAAGTAGGTCAAAGTTCAAATTTTTTATTAATTTTTAAAATGTTTTTCTTCTCCCATTTACTTCTAATGGGTGAAATTTCAAAACATCAATTTTGTTTCAATTATTTCAAACTAGCCCATATATATAGGAGGCAACTGATATGCTGACATCACCACACGCATAGACATGATGACATCAGCTGGATCGATGGTAAAATAAGCTACAATACATACAAGGGGCAGGGTTTGTTGTGCCTGGCACCACTTGTTTATTTATTGTTTATCTGATAGGGAAAGACATACATACAATACTGTATGAAAGTCTTAGATCACCTATAGTTTTGTTGTTTTTGCAGTGTCCTGAGCTATAAATATTGGTCTCCCAAAACTCCACCAAGAGACTGAGGAGATGCTACAGAGTGGTAAATGTTACCTTGTCTGAACTTCTTGGACAAATTCTACTGCCATAAAATCCAAAATGACCTGATGGTTGATATGTTTTCTAATATGAATGACGGTTGGTTGATGATGGTTATGTAGTCATGCATAATATTATGTTTTCTGACAGCATGCATGCAATACTGTGCTAAAGTCTTAGATCACCTTTAGCTTTGTTGTTTTTACAGGGTTGATGTCATCGTATACATTTATTTGTCATTCTCTTTTTTTTCTGCTACTACAAGAAAATACAGGAAATATGTACATGGCCTTAAAACAGACCCCCCCCCCCCCCCGGTTGGATTAATTGTGTATTATTGCATGTATCTATTTGTATTGACAGTTCCTAAAGCGAGAATACAATCAATGCAAAGAATAGTTATATATTGAGCCATAGTGGGATGGAACTCACTTTCAGAACAGATCACTAAAGAACTAACAAAGAACGTTATAAAAGACAACTGAAGCATTATCATATAGACCTACGCCTGTAAACACTAAACAGTTCTATAGACAAACACATGGGATACTATCAAACACACACAAACACTATAATTGTTCATTTTTACTTTTTTGATATTTTTGTTTTGTATTATTATTATTATCATCATTAATGTCATTTTATTTGACTGTTAAATATACTTAAGCAGGTAATATTGTGTGGATCACATTGTTTCTGTGCTTGTAAATATATACTGTTATGTCTGTTCGTTATGGGAGGAGCCTAGGAAGAGGAGCTGATGTCCTGCATCGGCTAATGGGGATCCAAATAAATATATAAATAAATAAATAAACATCAGGCTTGTCAAGAAAATAATATCACACTGGTCATGTAGAGGGCTTCCAAACTCATGTATCAAATATGATACGTTTAGCATTATGGGGTTAATTTGTCATGTTTTATAACTAGTTATGTCACGACATTTGTACATATAAGGTTACGATAGAATTGTTTATCAGCGGCAGCGGTTGTAGTCAATAGTGAAAATGTGTCCAAACTTAAGGGGTGAACGGGACAGAGCAGCACAGTCAACAACCTAGAAGGGGTGGGATCAATTGTAATTAAAGGGCCAGCGCTCACAACAACAGTTCTTATCCAAAACTAGTGTTGAAGGAGGGCGGAGTTTAACTAAAGAATAGACCCAAGCGTAATATTTACAGTTTATGTAGACCACAGGGAAATGAGAAAAGCCAAATATCACTCCTTTAATCAATAGAAAGGAGGAACCAAATGATGCGTTGATGGTTTGTGTATGGATGCATCCAGTAACCATAATAGTTACAACCTTATTTTTTTTTTTTTTAAATGTTTATTCTGCAAGTGTTGACAGCAGTCATTGTGTAATTGTAGGTGAGAAAGTGCCAAGTCAAAGCACCGGCTGCTGCTGCTGTATAATTACACTGCAGAAATAAGTTGTAAATTATATTATTGACAGACAGAAAAATGATATCCCTCGCCCCCTTTCAAACACACAGACACTGGATACACATTTCTGTTGCTCTCGGTCTTTTCCTGCCTATGCATTGAAGTGTTGTATTTCTGAGTCTAAACTAAACAGGATAATGAAGGAGTAGATGTGTTAATAAGCTGGAGAGTCTTTGTTCAATTCAACACTGTACATCACAGCTGCTGTTTACTACGACAAAACGTTAGGTTCATTCATGAAGGAGAAGATATTTTTTGTCGGGCTGCAATGATTAGCCGACAATGTCAATAACGTCGACAATAAAGTTTTGTCGATGTGAAATTTTATCGTCGACTAATCGTATTAGTTAAGTAAGGTGATGGTGGAGTAGGAGTTTAGGAAGCTGAATTTTACTTTCCGAAGCAGAGCTTTTATTTTGACAAGCCAGGAAACAGAATTCTAACATGACGCACATTTCTGGAGCCGCACGATAGCAGCGCACAGCCGTCTAAGTCACGGTTCCACTTTAACAAACATAAAAGGCAAGATTTCAGTATAAAAACACAGGATTTTGCTATAAAACATTAAAAAAAGAATAGAAATAAACATTTGCATTAACAACATGTCCTAAGTCTAAGAATATAACCCCGAACAACCCCCCCGAACACAGAACCCAGCCACTTCCTGGTACACACACAGTGACCCAAGGTTGCTACAGTATCACGGAATAATCGTGACTAATCGTTACTGGATCTGTAGATTAGTCGACTACTAAAATAATCGT
>JAPSES010003558.1:3380-14702 GCA_029822895.1 Maxillicosta whitleyi
CCCGCACAGATCTGTACCACTGTCAGTATGTGAATAATAAGAATAATAATAATCATCATCATCATCATAAGCACTTTGAGTACCTAGAAAAGTATCATATAAATTCAATCCATTATTATTATTATTATTATTATTATTATTATCATTATTATTATTATTATAACCCTTAAAGACCTAGTGCTACTTTTCCAATCAATCCAATACTTTTAATAAGTTTTCTCTAGATTTTCTCTTTCCTATGTGATTCATCACCATTTATTGTGACATTATCCTCTATATTTTGTATTTTTCAGTGTAAATCATGTATTTTCTTATAATTAATTCATTGATCTTGTAGATGTTCATTAAAGCTCAGACTAAATTCAAAGGTTATTATATCAGAAACTGAGAAGACTGAAGAAAACGTGATTTTTTCAGTCAAATCTATCATTAACTGGTCATGAATCCAGTGTGTCCATCCACTGTCATTGATCCAACTGCACTGGTTTTACTGGTGGATCAATGTTGTAGAAGATGACGTTTCCGCGGTAACTACAGAGCTAAATGTCCAAATGGATCATACCTGATAACCACGAAAAGATGAGAAACTGCATTTTACAACAACTATTTACATGTATTGATGGGATTAGTGGATCAAAATTTATTAAACAGTTCATGAAGCTGAATTTGGTCAGTGGTGCATGTTTGGGTTTTTGTGGATTATTATTATTATTATTGTTGTTGTTGTTGTTGTTGTAAACACTTCATAATTAGCAGAACATTTCAGGAATCTGTGGATATTCAACCACAAAATATAAAGAAATTAAATGAACTAAAAAAAAAAACAACAACTTTTTGTATTTTATTTGATAGCATAACTAATTAATTCCCCAAAGGCAAAAAAGTGTATGTCACAATAAGAACTAAAGTGATATTGCGATATGATTAGGTCAGCCTGAACTTCCACTATAAAAAGCAGGACAAAGAGTGTTTTTTTTTCCTACTTTGGTTTGACCTTGTCCTGTCCTCTTAGTGCCCCTGATGGTTTTTTTTTTACTCTTTTATTCCTATTTCACTATTTGGGACTCATTAAATCACTTTTTCCAAATCAAGTTTTTTTTTTTTTTATCTTATTTTGAAAAATGACAAATGATACATGGATTAAATAGCCACAGTGCTGACAAAGTATGTACCGCTGACACAGTGCATGTGCTAAAGAGAGAGAGGAAAAAAAACAACGGTGTGTTCATTTTTCAGTACCGGTGGCTATTTTTGCAGTGGTTGCAGGATTTCGAGGCTTTTGCACCTCGCTTTGTCAAGTTCAATAGCTCCAGCCATAGTTTCCCCCTCTGCAGTGCACTGTACTTTACTGTATGCTACATGGACCTAACATTTTACATTTTTTACAACATGATGATGGTCTCTGTAGTCAAATTCTAAATGACTAGAGATACCAGCAAGCAAAGTGAAGGTCATTTTTAATTCGATTTGTTGGGAAAGTATAAAAGTTCGACACATTTGAGAACATTTGGTGAAATATGCATTCCATTTCCAGATATGGGAATTGAAATATTACTTTTGTTGAGGTAAAAGGGACTGTTCAACTTAACTGACCTCCATTGTGTGATTTAGTTCCAGTATCCTGTGCTATACTGTGTACCAAGAGTAAAGCCAGGGGCATAAATACTGCATGAACCAGAGTAACTAAAAAAGTCTAACAAAGCTCTCTTTGCTATTCTTTTAGGTTCTGGTTTTGACAAGAGCTCTCCAACTTGGGCTGCTCTGTCTCGAGTGGCTGGACTGTGCAACAGAGCTGATTTCAAAGCCGATCAAGAGCAGATTCCCATCCTGATGGTATAAACCTCCAGCACACACACACACACACACACACACACACACACACCCTTCTCCAGATCTTTGCATTGAAACCTCATGAATTATCTCCACTCTCTCAAGCAGTGGGGTATAACAGGTTTAGCCTGATCCAAGGCTATTGTGAGCATTCTTTTTTTTTTTTTTTAGATTTGAGTCGAATAATGGATGCACATTATTCATAAGATATGACTTTGCCTACATGGGTAGGGTAAAGCTAACAGCGCTGGGACAGTATCAGGTGAGCTGTCACTGAGCAGCAGCCGAGGGTGTTTACAAGTCAGATGTTGAACTAAAAGATACAAGAGGGAGATTTAAAGGAAATGGAAAAAACAAAAAAAACATTGTGTTGCATTAATGTAGAGTGCAGCGTTGTTATGTGATGATGTTGGAAACCAGACGTGTGTAACCAGAGCCAAAAGTATGTTTCATATCAACGGTTACATGAACATATTTAACTAAATATAATCTGAACTTAAATACCTGACCTCAACACTCTTGATGAAAACTTCCATGATCCAAAGCGTCATCGCCTACATACCTGGTAATGTCTGGCTCAAATCGAAATGATAATGTATTATATAACTGTGTTTATGGTTTGATTTAAGCCCCGTCATCATTTGGTTTGGATCAAAGAAAGACACCAGGACTTGGTTTTTACCATAGATTTCATATAATCTTAAATGACTGGAGAACAATGTCATCACCCATTAGTTTTGTGGCGTTGGCTGTCAATGAAATCTGATTAATGGAGGATACATTTAAAGATGGACCACCACAGAGACTAAATAAAGTATATGACACAAGAATGAGTCCTGGAAAACATCTACTGACTTGGGATTTTTAGAGAGAAATGCAGTGGAAGCCCCAGTGTCTAGTGTTTTTTTTTTTTTTTTTTAGTTTTAAGATATTTACCCATTGGCTCCAGTTTGGACTGTACAGCCTCACCTTATGAAGTTTGTACAGGAAATGTTTGCACAGATGGACAAAAAAAACCTTGTATTTATTAGTTGTTAAACCATACTATGTGTCAAACCCCTGTGACCCAGGGCCAAAACCAGCCCCTCTGAGGGGTCAGTCTGACTCATGGTATGAATTCTAAAAATTAAACTGAACACATTAACAGTAAAAAATATTTTAGTTCAAAAGCCACATTAAGATGAACTGAAGGGGACCAAACCAGTAAAATACTATCATAACAACCAGTATATAGTATTAGTAGTATAATTAGTAGAATATATATCCCAGATTTTACACTTTGTATTTGTGTAAAAAAGTTAAATATTATGAAAGTGTTTACATTTATAAACTATCATTTCAAAAAAACAGATTAACCTGAATAAATATGAACCTGAAATGTTGATAAACTCAGGCAACTCTTAAAATTGCACTTATTTTTTATTTTATTTTAGAAATTTCAGGTTGTTTGTAATTTTTTTTTTTTACAGGACAATTTGTAGATGTATTTGTTTTCCATCCATCCATTTATTTATTTTCAGAACCATCAGATGCATTTTCATGATGTAATTTTAGTTTTTACTTCTCTACTTTTTCAAGGTCAAACTGCCTTGTGCATTTATAATATATGAGTATTTTCAAATATTAATATGTATATAAATAGTTTTACACAAAGACAATCTAATGTAAATTATTGGGCAGTAACTTTCAACAGAATTTTACACTATATTTAGCTGTGGGGTATTAAAAATGTGCAGGATGTTATGTTATTTCATCTTACTGGTCCAGCCCACTAGAGATCTTATGGAGCTGAATGTGGTCCCTGAACTCAACGACCAAAGATAGAGAGGAAAGGGGAAATATGGAGGATGACTGACTGACTAATTACACTGATATGTATCCGTTATTTATAAAAACATTCACCGACAGTATTTTCAATGCCCTTTTGGCTCCTCATAACTGTGTAGTATTTACCTCATGGTGCTTTTCATGACAGTGGTGATACAGTATGAGACCGCAGTAGAGCAGCTGGTCCACAAACTGCAGGCTTCAGTTCCCTGCTCCTCTCTCTAATATGTTGAAGTGTCCTCGGGCAACACACTGAACCCAGAGTTTTCCCAGAGGACAGGCCAGCATTGGTAATTCTGAATGGATGAGTGAGACTCACACTGTACCAGTGCTTTACTTACTGCTGGGAAAATGACTGTAGAATATCTATTCACCATTAAACTTTGGGGTTTAGAACAGTCCATTAGATTGGCTCCCTGGATGTTCTGTATGGGAATAATCCTGTCATTAAATGATAATGTTAGTCTTCATTATGCTCCATTCTGTTATCTGACTGTTAACCCTTTCAAAGTGAAAGGACAGCCCGTACCTGTTTCTATGTTTCATTCTTTTTAACTTGGATCTAGTCAGTTTAATACCACAGGTCCCATCCTCACATGCAGATCCTGCAATCATAACATCTTCACTGCTTGCATTATTTTGTAAAGGCACTGTCGCAGCATCTCATACTGAACGACTTAAAAGGCTTATATTTATCAAAACCCATCGAAAGCTTCATTTCTTTGTGTTTTTGGAGCCTCCAGCTGCTGCTAAACTATCTTTACATTCATTTTGGCAAAAAATCTAGTGGATTTCTACAACCCATTTCAATTCCTGCTTAATTTTTTACATCTATAATTAGTTTCATTGCGACATTTCCACATATAAGGTTCAGACTTCTACGAACATTTCTCCGAATACGACATAATTGTTTATCAGCAGCAGCGGTTGTAGTCTAAATGGAGAATATGTCCAAACTTGGAGCCAGTTACCTAAAATGTTCAGTTGTTGGTTGAACGGGACAGAGCAGCACAGCCAATAACCTGAAGGGGGCGGGGCCTGAAGTGTCTCCTGTGCATTTAAAGGGCCAGCGCTCCTAACCACCGTTGTGTCATTAGTCATAAATCTGTTTGTAGATGGACCTGTGGAGGTGGATGGATGAAAAATTCAGACCCAGGAAGAACATTTACAGTTTATGGAGAACACAGGGAAATGTTTGAAAATGCAAATGTAAAATATCACTCTTTTAAAGACATACAAACCAGCCACAACCCACAGTTTTGTTTTTTCCTCTTTCAGAAGGACAGTCTATAGCACCAGACGGGGCTAAAACTCTGACATAGTCTGTGTTTACAAGACTAACAATACATAACATTTTATAAATCACTCTTGCAGTGTTAGGGTTTTAATAGAAGTGTGAGACTGATGCGTGTGTGTTTGGCCTTTGAAAGGACACATCTTCCAGATTCTGTTTAATGGAGCTGAAACACAACCTGATACGACTTTACCAGTGATCTGATAAATATTCAATATTTAATAAAGCTAATGCATGCAGTATTTTTGATGTAGAAATGGTCATGTGGTCATTGACTACTACTAACACCAAAAATACTTAAATATCCTCTGTTAAAAATCGTTGTTGATTCACTAAAGCGACACAGTGAATAAAACAAGTGGTAAAAACAGACCGTGACCATTTGACACAGGTGTTTTCCTTACACGCTGCCTCTCACACATAAACACATACAATGGATAATCTGCTGCACCCCTGGAAGTGACTCCCTCACACTGGTACACACACACACACACTGCTGGGTGGGTAAGTCAATAAATTCCCAGTGCTCTGCCAACCACCATCCTCCAACTTGTGCTACACTGACCTGAAGCAATTGCTCTGCGTGGCTCTCAGCGACAGGGATTACAGCTTTTTGACTCCAGCTGGAGCCGATGCCTCCTCGCTGCCCCTTAAGGTGCCCAGGTTCCGTCTCTGCATTAAGTAACAGTCGTGCCTCCCGACAGCAGTCAGACACAGCAGTCAAGGCGAAGGCTCCACTACCATTACAAGAACATGTCCCCGTCTGCACCCGGAAAACAGACAAATGGAATTTCCTTGATCTATTTATTCATTCATGAAAAGGCACAAACAAGGACAAATCTTGCCAAGTGTGTCCTTGTTTTGCCACTCTTCATGAATGACTAAGCAGCTTCTCGTCTTTGTATGGCACCCTTTTGGTATATTGGACATCATTTTAATAAATTGTCTTCGAGACCTCAGTGATTTTCCGTGATCATTGAGGAATGTTCCTCTACAGGGATTTCACAGGTTGTGAGTTTTCTCATAAATGATTCAAACATCAAAGAAACAACTCTGTCATAGAAGTTGAAATCGATCAACCTGCAAAGGCATAAAAACAAATATCAAGCAATGTGCATCAAAATGGAAGATAATCAGCACTAAGCCTTAAAAAAATATTTCTGCTCTTTGGGTGTTTGACGGTGCATGGATAACAAGTGTAGACAAATACTGTGCACATATTCACAAACCTTTTCTGAATGTTAAAATTAAGAGACAACGTTAAAACGCACCAAGATTTTATGCTTTGTTTTTTATTTCCCCCAACATTAGACATTATGTGAGATTCTTCCTCTTTTAAGAAAACATTAATTGTTATAACATGGCTTGTGCACATTACTGCAGGCCAAATGGTCCACATAAAACAGACTATGAATTTTTCATTTTTTGTAGCTGAAATTGCGACCCATAACCATAGCAATCAATTTGATATTGATTATTGCCAATAGGCAACAGCCTAATGTGCTTCTTCCAGTGTTTCTTCACATAATGATGTAATCTTCTTTGTCTTGAATCTTATAAAATATGTTTAAAAAGCCCTCAGGAAACAGAGCAAAGAGCATTTGTGATTGTTCTGATGAAAACATAGCCGTACCCACCAAATTACTGAAAGTATTGCACTTTTTGACTTTTGCATTAAATTGTTACATAACCTTAAAAGAAACACGGTGGTGAGATTACATGCCACGGCGATGCAGATGATACTCAGCTTTCTGCATAATGAATGAGAACTATAATGGCACTAAAGAATGTCCTCGGGTTTTGTTTTAATCATTTAAATAACACATGAGCCAAAACCTTCCCTTCACTGTGGTCTGACAAACGCAGGCAAAATGAGACAGACAACACTCATTTGGTAATATGCATATGTGAGCGACTGTGCTCATGTGAATCTGTGTGTGTTTCCCCAGAGGGAGACGGCGGGGGATGCATCTGAGTCCGCTCTGCTCAAATGCATCGAGGTGTGCTGTGGGAGTGTTCGGGACTTAAGAGGCAGGAACCCCAAAGTGGCTGAGATCCCCTTCAACTCCACCAACAAATACCAGGTACTGCACAGAAACACTGCGGCACCGCAGCTTGATGCTCCATCTGTCTGTCTGACACAGTCTAGTGTCAAAATGCATTCGTTGTGGCAATTAATTTAAAATAATTAACATGTTGAGGAAATGAACATAATTGACACGGCTGCATGTGTTTGACCAGTGACCAGTGTTGGGGAGCAGGTACATTTAAAATCTTAACACTAAGCAGTGAAAGTACATAAAATACACTTTCAAGTGATAATTTCAATAATTAGTATAGTGGCCAAGTTACTGTGAAGGTATTTTATCCACCCACAGAATCCTAAAGACCTTCCTTCTTTTACACTTTCTTTTTGGGTTTGTAAAAAATGTACACATGGTATCTAGAACCTTTTTTTTCTCCATATAAATTCTGAAATAGTTAGTTAGTTAGTTAGTTAGTTAGTTAGTCAGTCAGAAGTTAGTTAATAACTCCAGACACATTTAGAGTCTGTCCATCCTGGGAGTGGATCTGTCCTTCATGTGGTTCTCCCTGAGGTTTGTCTTGTTTTTGTTTTGTTTTGTTTTGTTTTGTTTTTTTTGGGGGGGGTCTAAAGACAGGGATGTGCTAGGAAACGTTTAGTCATTGTTTGATTGCGTCCTTGTTGTGTGTGTTGTGTTGGCTGTGTGTTCTCTGCTGACCTTATTACATTCCTAAAAGCCCTTTGAGGCAATTATCATTGTGACATTGGACTATATAAATAAAGTTGAATTGAATTGAAATTGAAATAATGACTCATGTAAGTGAGCTAAGGTTCCTCATTCTCATAAAGTAGTATAGCCATGTTCAGTGTCACCTTTAGCGCCACCTTTTGACCTCAATACACACCTTTATTCAGTGGCTTCAAACCATTTATGAAAAACACCCATCATTTTTTTGGTTTATTTTTGTATTTTTGTATTCTTTTTTTAATATTTGTTACAGATTTGTTTGATATTTTATGAAACACCTAAGGTTTACTGGGTTGAACAGATTTCTGAATCATGTAGTGGGGTAATGATCACACACACCACATTTCTGAAGTGTAAATGGAACAGCTTTCTTCTGAAACAAAGCAAAAGCAGGTCTGTGCTGTACACAGATGTATGTGAGGCCAACATATGCCAAAGCCCTCGAAGGGCACATCAAGTACCAGACCACAGTCCCTTCATAATGTAAACAGTCTGTTCTGTCTCAGCCACGGTCTGAATGTAAAGGAGGACAAAGCTCAAATGTTTCTTTGCTTCTTCTTTTTTAATATGTACTGGACAATCGAGGCCATTTTCAAAGTTAAATTGGTATTTGAATACAGAACATGGTTGTTATGCGCACGGGGAACTCTTGCCTTCTAAGCTGCTGTCTAATGGTAGGGTGTGAAATGAAATGTAATTTTAAGGCTGATAGTTTTGACGGTCTCAGTGTTTTAAAAGATATAGAATCTGTGTTCAAAGGTCAAACAAATGCTCCTATACAACCGTATTTGAAGTTAAATATAGCCCTTTTTTCCTTAATTCCATATTAATTTACACTGAAATACTGACTATTAGAAGTTTGGATCTTGAGAAGAAAAATAGTGAGTAATTGTGCTTAACCACAGCAAATTATGTAATTAATTTATGAATTTATAAATTAATTGATAGTTCTAATATAAGCATTTCTGTTTGTGTCTGTGTAAAGAGATAAAAAACACAGACCGTGCAAACATAACAATTTTATCATGTATCAGCTGCATGACTTGGATACTAAAGTGTATACTGTATGTTTTTTATGCAGCATGACTACATCATGAATATTCATTTTCAACCTTATTTCCATCCAGAGAAGGATGCCTGAACACACATGCTTTTTTTTTTTTTTTTTTTAACGACTGCTTAACATTCATACACTTCCACTTTTTCTCACCAGGGAGCTGCCCAACAGGCTCCAAACAAACTGCTGGACACCCAGATGCTTCAGCAAAACTACTAACACATTAAATGTTGTGATTGCACAAAATCAACACCTACATCCTATAAAATAAAGTTTATACGCCACTTTTTATTGTTGCCTTTGACGATCGCAGATAAGTGTCACTTTCTTTATGATACAAAAGATTTGCATTCCTCTCAATGCTATAGATGAGAAAAGCAGACAGTGATGAAAACCGATGCTTGAAGAACTATGAAAGCACTCACACAGCTCTTTAATACTTTGCTCAAGGGCACAGCAGCAATTAAGAAAGACAGAGTGTTACTGTTTCACTTTTCATATACCCAGCCTTACCCATCTGGAGTTCTGAACCAGCATATGAATAACATGAGGTTGAAGAAAACAAAGCTTCCTGCATGCATTCCCTGCACCTGTTCCTTAACTTAAAATAGGAACGTCTGTGTTGAGGGGAGGGGAAAAAGCAATTTTGCTCTGGTTTTCTGAGATTAGATATGCTGTGACTCAGATACAAATTACCTGAGGGAGTGTGTGCATTTGTAGGTGTATGTGTGGCTGTGTGAATTCTCATGTGGGGGGAAGGGGTAGTGCGAGCTGTAACGCCACAGGAATACATGTGTGAATGAACGCTCGTCAACACAGGGAATACATATGACCTGCTGCGTGTACTCCGTCAAGTCAACTTCCATAAGACTTTTATTTCAACCCACATGGAAAGAAATATGACAGCAGCTCCCGAAAAATGATTGCAGGCACTGATGTGAAATTCATTGTTGAGTATTTTTAACAAAAATCTGAAACGTTTTGCACTAAAAGTGTAATATTTTAGATCAAAGAAGAAGCAGCAGAAAACAGAAAGCACAAACAGTTAATGGCAAACACTTTTATCTGAAAGCTCATGTTGTGTTCTCGCCAGTAATCCTGTTCTTTCCACTTTTCCAGCTTTCTATCCATGAGGTGGAAGATAATCCATCCGGTCATATTCTGGTCATGAAGGGAGCGCCGGAGAGAATCTTAGACAGGTTGGTTAATCGATCTCACAAATCGGGACTCACAGAAGTTTGACCCTTTGTGTACTTCCCATTCTTTTATACTAATTTAAAGTAGCGTTATTCTCAAAACTGCAGTGCCAATACTTTATATGTGCATTTATATTGCATAAATAGTACCAGCTCAATGCAGATATGTTATTTCAGGCATGCAGTCAAAGGTTAAGATAAAAATAAAATTATACTATCAACAACATTTCTGCCTGCTAATCTGAAAAAAATAACGCTCCTGTCATTAAATCCTCACACCTCTCTGTCAGCATATGCTGTGTTTTCACTGCTGTTGTCAGCTCCACTACCTTGAAGGTGGCATGGATCGGCTCAGTTTGGCCAGCAGTGCACAGCATTTCCACTACAGGTGTAGGTCATTAAAACGACGCAGCCGAAACTCTTATGATGTTCTCTTCAACCTGAAGCTGCAAGAAAGGAAACAATGGAGAGAATGTCCTTAAAGCTGTGTTAACTATGAGAATAAATGCAGACAAATTTAAAAAAAAAAAAAAAAGCTGTGAATGAATGTGTTCAGGATAACATGTTAAATTAACATTTTTAAGGTGAGAATCTTATTGTTTGCACTTAAAATATGTGGTCAGTTTAGTCAAGGAGGATACTTTTCTGAGTTTTCTTGGTAGCTTGGCTTGGTGCTCCAAATCTTGACATAAGCAGCTGATTCTGATTCAACTAAACAGACCCAAACCAAAATCATCCAATGGTATAAAATGATAAATATCTGTTGATTCACTAATCCTATTAATACATGTAAATAACTGGTGTAAAATGTAATTTATCATCATCATTTATTCATCATCATTCATCAGATATTATGTGGATATATTTGGATGTTGATGAGGGAGTTTTCGACAACTCTCTCAATTGGAAGTAACGCGTCGTGATGGAGTAACAAGTCGAGCTGAGATGAGCCGGTCCCATGTAACTGGAAAAGAACCACAGGAATACTGGGTAGAGTAGAATCGGTACCATGGAGTGGAAAAGTACCATTGGACAACTAGCAGCGGTGGATCTGATGCTCACTTGGAACTTGGATTTTGGCTCGCAACTCAAAACAAAACATGGACTGAGTGACACCTTGTAACTCAGAAAACTCAGAAGTTGATGTACTCGTAAAATCAAGGTACTACTGTGTTAGTATTACCGTATTTTCCGGATTATAAATCACCCCAGAGTATAAGTCGCACCAGTCATAAAACGCATAATAAAGAAGAAAAACACATATATACATACATATATAAGTCGCACTGGAGTATAAGCCTCATTTTTTGTGTAAATGTATTTGATAAAATCCAACACCAAGAACAG
>JAPSES010003569.1:0-14701 GCA_029822895.1 Maxillicosta whitleyi
AGAATAAAGCAAGCAGTGCATAATGGAGCGTGCTGGAGCCAACAGCATTAGCGAAAATTTGATTCCTATCTTAGACTTTTCCACATCGATCATCCACTCTCTACACTGTCCAAAAAAGGAAACTGCTGGTCTTTTTAACTCCCTGGATTCTTCTTATGCTCTATTTACTGCGACGTTCTCACACCTCAACTACGGACTCAACCTGGCATTACCTGAGTGCTTGGATGAAAGTTAATAAGCTGAAAATAACTTCCTTAAGCCTTAAACAAAAAGGCTGACAGGCGGCAGGCTGAGAGAATAAACTGCTGATATCTGCTCAAAGCATTACACTGCGATCAGGTACGAGGGAGCAGTTGGTTCAAAATTATATATATATATATATATATATATATATATATAAACAGCTGGGTAGGTTTAGCGACTGGGTAGCTTAATGGTTAACGCCACCGACTTTTGTGTGGAAGATGGCCACTTTGAGATCCAGGTGGACCCTTGGAAAAGGTCCTTTACGCTAAAATTCCCAATGTAGCCACAAGGGGGCACAAGCCTCATTGTCCCAACTCTATTTTCCACCTAGAGTTCGTCACTAATAGTTGCACATCGCCCTTCGACCTCCAACCCCTCAAAATTGCAATGTTTACATTCTCCCGACAGACCGTGTTTTTTGACCACTTGAGTGCATTGCGCGTGACCCAGAAACTTAGGAAAACACAGGCCATGCACAGCGTCAGAAAAGTCCATGGAACTGGCGATCTGCGCCCTCATGTGTTCCGCCATCTTGGAAAACTAGGTCATGATGAATACTCTGCAATTTCCGTGAGGTGCTTGATCAAAACAAACACGTGAAGCTCTGATCCGCGAATTTAGCGCACTGTCGTCACCAAAACTTGGTTCAACTGTTGAAAATGATCAGATTGATAATAGTCTTTCTATAGGAATTGATACGAAGGCTTTCTAAATTCACAACATTTTGAATTTACTACTTTGTGCGTCTCTTTAACATATAATGACTCAGTCACTGGGACAAACCAATGAATCCTGCTACAGGCGTATTTTCTTGGTAGCGCCAATAAATGAATGATCACATCAATTAAAGACGTGGCTGAAGGTAATTTATGACCTTCAATAGAAAATCAGAATGTTTTTCATGACTTTTTATGGCCTGAAATTTGTATTATTACATTGAAGACTTTTTATGACTCCGCAGAAACCCTGAACCCATGAACCCCAGGTATCGGGTTAGGGCATTAGAGATATGCATCCCATAATATACAACAGAGGCTCAGTCTGAGCGGTCGCTGGTGCACCCTTCTGAGTTTTATGTTCCAATTCATTAAATATTCTTTGTGACATTTTTGGTTGGTGATGTGCCTTGTTATTTTTCTAATGTCAAATATGTGCTGTGACACAAAAAAGGTTGTGAAACACTGACCTAAAGAATAAATCAAACGAAAACCCTGATGTCAGTCTGATCGCTGCACATACTTCACGCACCCAAATCCCGCATACCAGCGTCTTCACGCATTACAGTTACCGACAATTTGTGCAAGACAAAAGCAATCCTAACGAATGAGTGGAGTCATACCTCATTAAAGAAGAAGCCTCCTCATCTATTAGCAACAGCTTCAGCAACTAAGATTCATGGTTCAGAAGGAAAAATGAGCGCCACATTTCCCCTTAATTAATTATCAGCTAAAGAATGTATCGGATACTGGGGTTTGGGACACGCCAACTGGACAGACGAATAACTCCAATTTATTCAGATTAAATGTGTTGCATGGGGGAGGTGGAGTCTGAGCCATATGGCAGTCGGGTACGAGGTGACATGAAGCACATATCCGCAGTGGCCTCACAGCTGTTCAAGTGAGGTAGACGGATACTTGGCTGCTTTCCCCCAAATGACTCCATGATCACGCTCCATTTGCCTCAGACGTGAGTGTATGCATTAGAGGTGTCAGGGTGTTTGGGTGTGCTCAGGTGTGAGGTGTGTTCGCAGAGTTGGATGCATTTTACATATTAGGAGGACAGGAGCGGTGTTGGACAATAGCAGTTGGACTGTGGTTTCATAGTTTGGGATAAAGTCTGTCTGTCTGTCAGATGACATGGTTTCCTTTTTTACAATACAGCAACAGAGAAATTGTCTAAACTTTTGTACTATTTGTGAAAAACATTGATCTGTCTGTCCGTCTATCTATCTATCTATCTATCTATCTATCTTTCCATCTATTCTTCCATCCATCCATCCACCCGGGATAAAGATGACCTTTAACCTTTCTATTTAGGAATCATTGAGAGAAACATGAACTCGTCCTCATTTTCATATCTTTACTCTTCTCAGTCATAAACGACCACCAACGTTCAAAAGCATCGGCTCATCACAGTTATTTCCCCCTCTCACACACAGTGGTCACTACAGTGGACAGTTATTCAAAGCTGTTTTCTTGGATGTTCATGGGTTTTGTTGTTTTATTTCCGTATCAGCCCACACAGTGGACACTTCTGCTTCACCTTCTGCTTCATATTATTACTGTTGTTGATAAACCTGATCCACAATAACATGTTTGAGTGTCAATTATTGACTGTTATTAATAGTTTGTTTGTTTGTTTATTTTATTTCTGCATATTATGTCCATGAAGTTAGTAATACATAGTTTTAGAGTATGTTTAAATATGAGAAAACATCAGATTAGCAGCATTAAAAACATTCTTATTTCATAGTTTTCACGCAGTATATCAGTAAATACATGTTTCTTTGCTTCAAAAATCAAACGCATTAGTATCCATGTGATTAAACATTTTTTGTAACTGCATAAAAAAATAGGCTCATTAAACAAAATTCAGTCACATTTTTTCATACCTACACAGAAATAAAAACAGGTTAAAAATGATTTGATTAAGGTTCTCATAATTCATGCAAGGCTTAATGACTTTTGAACCATTCATCTTCTAAATACATGTAAATAATTAAGGCATAATGCAGATTCTAGTGAATATGGAAACACTGTCAACAACATTCATTCACTAATAAATCTCTTATATTGTAGTGGCTGTAGATGCTTATTTTTATATTCAGTTGATGTTTTTTTTTTTTTTTTATCTGAAAAACTCCCTTTTTCTTCACTTTTCTTTGTTGTACTACAATAACATTTGAATCTACTCAAAATGTTCACAAGATTAGTAAATTCAATTCCAGAAAAAAAATAATTTTCACCAAAAAATGATATATTTAGAAGATAATATACTAATAAACTGTGATAAATCACTTAGAAAAGGTTAAATATAGGGGAAAATTAATAATAAAAAAAATAATGAAAATAAATGTATGAAAATAATGAATAAAAGTCCAGGTTTAGGTTTTTTTTATGACAGATAAGCACTGAACCCTGACAAGCACACAAAACAATCTGACAGTTTTATATTTATATCTATTTTTTATTTTATCATGGATAAAATAGAGGTTAAAACTGAATTATTGTCCCAGTGACCTGGAGTATTGACATAGACTTCTACTGTTCAATCTACTCTATGGTTGTGACAGGATGATCAATACAACTATTCTGTGGTAACAAGGGGAACATCTACTGTTACTAATTAACAATACAGCCCACTTTAGAAAATACGTACTCTGAAGGGACTTATGAGGCAAAGAAAACACTTATAAATATCAGATCACATTTTGTTCCGTCTACTCAAGTGAACCAGGATCAGCTTTTGACCTTTTAAGAAGTCCTCCAGTTCCTGTCTCACTTTGACACTCACTTACTTCACCTGCAGATACTTCAACATGCTTGACTTTTTGTACTTCTTAGTCTCTTAGTAGAAATTTGTAACAGGCCCAGGATCAGTGGTGAAATGTTTAGAAAATTGCTGCGACAAAACTATCATTAATATCTGAAAATAAATCCGATGGTAATGAATGTTGATGTAAAATAAGTAATGTTAGATAGATACAAACAGTTGTGCTCATAAGTTTACATACATCAGCAGAATTTGTGATTCTTCTGTGATTTTTCAGAGAATACGAATGATAATACAAAAACTTTTCTTCCACTCGTTGCTAGTGTTTGGGTGAAGCCATTAATTATCGATCAAATGTGTTTGTTCTTATTAAATCATAGTGACGGCAGAAATGATCCAAATAGTACATACCATAGTTCTTAATCCTTTGTATCGGCCCCTTTAACGTCAATGACAGTTTGAAGTCTTTTGTGGTTGTTGTATATGAAAGTAGTCAATCAACATTTCTATATCGGCCATTTTTTTCTGGGCAGCGATACATTCACATGTTGATTTGGCACAGGTTTTTGCATTGGATGCCCTTCCTGACACAACCCTCTGTATCTATCCAGGCTTGGGACGGGCACAATGACACACTGCCCCCTTGTGGCTACAGGTATAGGGATGTATACCGTAAAGGACCTTTCCCCAAGGGCCCACTAAGCTACCCAGTTGCTTCAAGTCGTTGTAGATGAGGTTCTTTATTTTCTCAGATGGTAAAGCTGCCTGTTCTTCTTGGTAAAACACCTTCATTTCTGTTAAGATTTGGGGTTTTCTTGCATGAACTGCATGTTTGAGACCTCCCCAAAGTGGTTCAATAATACTGAGGTCAGAAAACTAAGATGGCCACTCCTTCACTGTCACCTTTTTCTGCTGTAGACCAATGACAGGTGGACTTGGCCTTGTGTTCTGGGTCACATTGAAGACTGTCCCATATGCATTCTATCAGGGTATGTAAACACAGCTGTATGTAGACAGACAGACAGATAGTTCAGTGTTTTTCACAAATGGTGCAAAAGTTTAGACAATATCTTACTGTATTGTAAAAAAGAAAACCATGTCATCTGGTTTTGGCAGAGGAAGATCATGCTTGGATCTAATCTAAGCCTGGTTTGGTTGTTTTCTCACCGCTGCAATTCTACATTAGGATGTACACCGTTAGTAGTCCAACACAACACACAAAGACTTGTGTTAACAGTCTTTTTCCAATTTTATTGAGGCTTGTTGTGTCGAAATGGCCAAGCTGCAACAGAAACAAAGCCTTTACTTTATGCCTGCATCATTTTGAGGAGTGTCTGCAGCTTTCTTGCGAAAAAAAAAAAAAGTGCCTGCTTGCAATTTACCTTGCTTTAATAGGTTTCTTTCTCATTCAGAGCCTCTAAGAATAGATATATTTAATTCAGTTTATCGCCTGTTTTCAAATTTCAATTAGCACCTCTTAAAGTGCAATTCAAGATATTCCCAAACAGTGCACTTTCATGCCATTTGCTGTTAAGTCAGCAAATGCCTGCTCAAGAATGCCTAATAAAGTGTTATGCACTTCAGCAGAAATCACAAGAAAACAGGCAAAGTCTTTTCTAGCCTGCGAACTTCTCAGACACTGTGAGATCTCCAACACTTTGACACGTGTACGGTGCATAAATTGATACAGGAGGCTTAGAGTCAATGAGCTCAGGAAGTATCCGTGACTGTGTTCAAGATGATGATATGCAGAGTAGTAACAGACTTTGACATCTGCTCTGCTTCACTGTTGCCTACATGAGATACGCCCACTCATTTTCTCTTTAGCTTTGACCTTGACAAATCTTCCACTCAAAACGATGACAAGCAAATGAGCTACAGCACGCATATGTGTGACAATTAATTTCCCTCCATATTACGCCTATAACTAGTAAAGCAAAAGAGCAGAGGAGCCCGTCATATAATTTGCCAGGAGTACCTTCCTTTGTTGTTATGTGCGATTGGAAAAGAGGCTCACGCAGCGCCTGTTAGACGATAGATTGCTCAGATGGAGTCACGGTGGCAGCCGTGCAGGTTGTTTAAAGGGCCATTCGGATGCAATCTGAGAGATTTCAGCCTGGATTTATGTTTCCCCTATTGCCTGGGCTCCTCACTCTACAGCTATGGTAAACGAGAATGAATTATTGTGTCAGGAAGCAGACTTCCCCCTCTCCCTCCCAGCCAACGGGGCCCTGAGTGGAGCAGCCTGGCTTCTGCTGTGCATTTCATTAGCACTCTGCAGCACTTCACCTGCAAGCGTGAAGCCCATTAACAATGTCATTAGAGGGGTTTGGTTCATGTCATGTTAAGGCCAAAGGTGTCTCCTTGACACAAGAAAAGACAGCAAAATGTTTTCAATAGCCATAGTGATAGTTATACAAACTGCTCCAAGTGCCCACTGTTACCTAAATGGCAAAATGGCACTTTATAAGCACAGCCTTTCAAATCATTACAACATCTTTATTTAGGCAGGATTTGATGAATGGTTACAGCTTCAGCAGGTATATGCAAGGCCATATGTAATATAATGATTATAACCTGTAAGGCGGAGCTATCAATCAATGTATCTGTCAGTAGTGACTTATACAAATGTGTAAATGGTCAAATAAATGTCCAAGCCAAAAAGCATATATATATATATATATATATATATATATATATATATGTATAGTCCACTTTGCTTCCATTTATTGTTCAACCTACTGCTGGGTTTCTCAACCTTTCTTCTTGAACCACGCCCCACTAATGGCAACATGAGTCTACTGGCATCCCCACCTATAGGCCAGAAACAAATTGTGGGGGTGGGTGTGTGTGTGTGGGGGGTTATATAGTGCTGGAGCTAGACGTTTGAGAAAGTGTAGGTGAGCTCCTCTCACCTTATCATTGACTACCTGTTGCCCCCGAAAAAAAAAACAGTGGAAGTGCATGAAGTTCATAAATAAAGTTATATTTGGTGAACGGGCTCTATGCACAGCCCCACCACTTCCTGAATTTCAGGCAACTCCTTTATTTCCTGTTGTTCATTGTTGGACACACTGATTAATCCAGGTATGTTTGTTACTTCTTGTTGTGACTACTGTGGTCAAGCCCACCTGGATCGATCAGTGTATCCAACAATGAAAAACAGGAAATGGACTGATCGAACTCACAACAATCACCTTTCTTAACCTCAAGGGCTTCTTCCCCCCTCCCAGACATGCTGTGGACGGGGGTTCGGGAGCACTGCAGCTGATTGGCTACAGTGTACCACCTCTGGACATGGGCGTGTCACATCCCTTTACCCACCCCCACTACCCACGTGTGATTTTTGGTCCTGTGTGTAACTGTTGTTTGTGCTTTATGCAGAGGCGTGACTCCTCCGAGGGCCACCACCTTATCGCGGTGGAGGAGTTTGTGTGTCCTCATGATCCTGGGAGCTAAGTTGTCGGGGGCTTTATACCCCTGGTAGGGTCACCCAAGGCAAACAGGTCTCAGGTGAGGGGCCAGACAAAGCGTGGCCCAAAGACCTCCAATGGACAGAATATCAAGGAACCTGTTTCCCTCACCCGGATGTGGGTCACCGGGGTCCCCCCCTGGAGCCTGGCCGGGGTCCCCCCCTGGCCTGGGGGTGGGGCACGACGGCGAGCATCTGGTGGTCGGGCTTTTACCCATGGGGCCTGACCAGGCATAGCCCGAAGAAGGAACATGGGTCCCTCTTCCCATGGGCTCACCACTCGTGGGAGGAGCCAAGGGGGTCAGGTGCACTGTGTAATGGGCAGCAGCCGGGCGCGGGGACCTTGGCGGTCCGACCCTCAGCTACAAAAGCTAGCTCTTGGGACGTGGAACGTCACCTCTCTGGTGGGGAAGGAACCTGAGCTGGTGCGCGAGGTTGAGAGGTACCGACTAGATATAGTCGGGCTCAACTCGACGCTCAGCGGGGGCTCTGGAACCAGTCCTCTCGAGAGGGGTTGGACTCTCTTCCACTCTGGAGTTTCACCCACTGAGAGGTGCCAGGCAGGGGTGGGAATACTTATTTCTCCCCAACTTGGTGCCAGTACATTGGGGTTTACCCCAGTGAGCGGGAGGGTAGCCTCCCTCCGCCTTCGGGTGGGGGGACGGGTCCTGACTGTTGTTTGTGCTTATGCACCAAACAGCAGTTCAGAGTACCCACCCTTTTTGGAGTCCTTGGAGGGGGTGTTGGAAGACGCTCCCTCCGGGGACTCTCATTCTTCTGGGGGACTGGGGCAGAAGTGTGGGGTTTTTTTTGTTTGTTTGTTTGTTTTTTTCATAAATTACACCCTGTAGAGTTACACTACAGAGAAATTTGCCTTTTTTTCACCTCAATTCCCTCGTTTGCTCATTTTCATTCTGCATAAATGAGGCACTGGTTAAAAAGCTGCGGACGTCAGTTCAACTGTACCTGTATTCCCATGTTTGTCTGTGTTCAATGTTTATCTTGATCAGTTGTAATTGGAATGTAAATTGCTCAGAAATGAGATAAAGGTAAATCAATCAATCAAATAAAGGACCCCCTGAGTTGAGGAAGTACTGGGGCTGTGCACAGAGCTCATAAATGGAAAAAGCTCAGAATGGTGTGAGTTAAATGTTACCACGTCCCACTGCAGCTGCCAAAACGGATCTTTCTGGATCCCCTTGATATAGAATATGGCTTTATATAAAGTGTTTACATCTTCATACTTTGTGTTTCAGTTGTTTGTCTTTGTGCTTTCCAGCTCACAGGAAGGTAAATAAATTAATGATTTACAACAACACGGCCTCGTTTCAGGGACGGACACAAAGTGAGAACAAGTGAAGTGATGTACTGTTGTAAAGAGACCACGATCTTAAAGAGAATGTTAAATACTTACAACTTACTAACTAAAATATGATGCTTTCATTATACTGTATATTCAGAAGAGTTTCATTGTTTTATTCAGTTGTAATTCTGTCCGACTTCTAAGTGGGTCCTTGTAGACTGATGTACTGCAGGCAAAAGACTCAAAAATGACCCTAATCACTGTGTTTGAGTTTAATAAATGAATTCAGCCCCCTCTGAACTGAAGAAAAAAATCACAGTGAACACGTTTACAGGTTGTCGACTGTTTGGCATGAATAATATACAAATTTACAAATAAGGCAATTTATAATTTTAGGTGGTTTTTTTTTTATATAAATGCTAAAAAAAAAAAAAAGACTTCAATACTTCTTGAAGTGACAAGTATAAAAATAATGGTTAAATTACATATAAAGATAGGAATACAAATAGCCTAACACACATAAATAAAGCTTTACTTAATCCATAAAGACCCAAAACCATCTACTGACCGAAACTGTTTAATATCTGTTGATCCACTGATCCTGTTAATACATAGAAATAATTGGTGTAAAATACAATTTGTTCTTTTCATGGTCATCAGATATGACCCTTTTGGATATTTGGAGGCTCCATAGTTACCATGGAAACACTGTCATCTTCTATAACAATGATTCATCAGTAAAACCCATGGAGTTGGAACACTGACAGAGCATGGAATTCCTTGTTTTATGTTCAGTTAATGATAGATTTGACTGAAAAAGTCAGTTGTTTTTTTTTTTTCAGTTTTCTATGCCTTTAATACAACACCCCCAACTTTAATCTGATCTTTTATGAACATCTTCATGATCTGTGAATAAAATATAGGAAAATACCTGATTTATATTGATAAAATACAAAGTACAGAAGATAATATTGTAATAAATGGTGATAAATCACTTAAGAAAGGTTAAATATAGAGAACATTCATTTGGGAACTGACACAAATGTCACGCTGGGCCTTAAACTATGTTATTAAGTGTATTTCAGATGTTTCATTTTATATATCGTCTTCCTCATTTTCCAGAAAAGTTTAAGCCTTTGCTGCACGTCCCATTAAAATAGAACCAAAATGAGGCGCCAGTTTCTGAGTTTCCATTTGGTCCACGTTGTTATACAAGAATGAATGCCACATTGGCTTCGGCTGATGCAGCAATGGCAGAGAAAATGTTCATTTATGCATCACATAATTTATCACTGTTGTGCTGATGGTTTTGAAAACAGTTAAGAAATAGAAAACTATGCTCAACATACTCTGAAAACATGGAGTCACTGCGCTGTAAATCTCAGAGTAAAGAAAGAACGAACCATGCAAGGGTTCAACATCAAACTACTTTTATTTGTCAGAAGATATCGTGACCATAGTCTGGTCAGGAGACCTTTGAGACGGCCTCCAGTAGATGTTCAATTTCCACTGAGCATTTTTCTCTACTCGTCAGTAGCATCCTGATGCCAGTCAGCTCCACTACAGCTTTCATGAGATAAAAACCAGGATCCGAGGAATATAAATAAAGCTTCCGGCATAACTTCCAGCATAATAATCCACTTTCCTTTCATATCAAAAAAAAAAAGACCACATAAAAACCGAAGAATCTACACAAGAAGTTTAAATACCTGGGAGCGACTAACAAAAATCAACATGTTTTTCCAGGCGCATTTAGCTTCAGCAGAGGTGGTTTCAGCTAGGACAAAGTAAACTCACATCACAAGGCTAAATTCAAACAGCGTGAGAAAAAAAGGCAAGGACAAAAAAAAAAAAAAATAGAAGACCTGATGCTCTCTTTGAAACCCGTCTGTCTGTCCACTTTTAATAATAATGGATTAGATTTCTATAGCGCTTTTCAAGGCACCCAAAGCGCTTTACAATTTTGATCCACTATCCGTTCGCCAATTCACACCAAACCTTCACACATCCGTGCATCTCTGTGAGTGACACCGGAGGCAAAATGGATGAAATGTCTTGCCCAAGGACACGACTGGGACAGAGCAGGATTCAAACCACCAGTTATTGGACGGTTATTGGACGACCCACTCTACCTTCTGAGCCATGGCCGCCCCTTTTGCATCAATAACTAACTAACAATATAAAAATGGTTCTAAAGCACATGTGGAGCTGCAGGCAGGTCAGTGATACTTCATCATGTTCAAGTAAATCTGTCAAAGCAGAGGAATCATTCAAAGGATGTTTTTTTTTTTTTTTTTTTCGGTAGCAACTGAGGGCAAACATATCGTGAACTTTTTGTTTACATGGCCTTTACTCAAAGTATGAGAAACAGTAAAAGCAGGAGGTCTGTGTTGTCTACTCAGTGCTTCCCAGAGCTTTTTAAATCGCTAATGAACAACACAGCGAGGTGGCAAAAAATAAAAAAATAAACCAGGTTTGTTTGGTTCTGACTCAAAAAGACTACCTGCCATACCTGCTGCACTTAATCATGCAAGACTTCAGCATTATAGCTGAGAGCCATTCAGCGGGGACCAAATTACAGCTTGCTTGTATAGCTTCTATCGATTGAATTCAGTGTTGAAACACAGTCTACACCTTTAATTAAAACTGCAGTGTGCACCTATTCCTGACATTGTATCTCAACAAGAGGATTTCTACTAAGCCTTGTATATGAAGTGAACATTTATGCTATTGGTACGGGTTGGAAAACTTCAATTCCATCGATGTCTGTTTCACTTAATGATCTGAACCGGACACATGTTTCCTCATTACATGAACAGAAAGCTGTAAATGCGACTGACATATATCTTGGGTTTGAAGAAAGCGCTCTTTGAGAACAGATGAGAGAAATGGACATCTTATCTGGAGAAAACATAAGGGAACTGATTCATTTTTTTTTTATATATATATATATATATATTAAACTTTTCAGTATACACCAAAAGGGGAAGATTATTAAGGTGTTCACCCACACAACTATATTATTATTATTATTATTGTTTTTTAATTTATTTATTTGTTTTTTGTATTTGTAATTGTATTTGTTTGGTTCTTGTTTTTGATTGTTAATATCTTTAAAAACCAATAAAGACAAAGTGATAAAAAAAGAAAGCTGTAAATGCATCTTCAACTGCAGATTTCATTAGATTTTTTTTTTTTTTTTTTTTTTGTTTTTCCAAGCTTTTCTCCCATGACATTACAGATGCACTGAAAAACAAAGACCGTTTTAAATCTGTATTTATGCTGCTGAGCTGCCCACCTGTAGCTCTTTCCTCATTATCTGGTACAAATTGGGAATTCAACACATTACAGAGTGGCATTACAATAAATAGCCTCCGAAAATAAGAATTGTCAGTGATGTTTGAGAGAGAAAAATGTGATATTTCCATTCATTTTCAGCAAAGTGACTACACATTGGAATTGACCGTAATGTGTTCACTTTCGGAGTCAGGTGATCGCGCTGTTGCTAAATGATTTTCTCGTTGGTCACACGAGACGGAGATGAAAGTAATGTTTGCCAAAGCCGCATCATAAAATGGCATCATGCGTAGCTTAGCAGTGACTGTGTCTCCTCCGACAAAGAGGCAAAGTCAACACAATGGTAAGTGAAGGACACACACCTGCTGAGAATCCAATGCCTTCAGCACCACTGTGTTTCACTTTAAAGTGGCACATTTAAGAGCCCTGAAGGGGGTCACCTCATTTTTACAGCACATATATTTGGGTACATTTACAACCCTAACCTTCAGCCCCACAGCTTTCGTAAGGTTATTGACTTATTGAAGATGTGAAGATACGCCATAAACTCTAATGTCCCTCCTCAGCCAGAATCGTACTCTCTTTACGTGGGAGAGTGGAGGGGAAAAAAAAAAAAAAAAATTGATTTGCCTCTTGCCAGTGGCATATCTATTTTCAATTCAACAGATTTCTGGGCATTTATGTGTGTGGGCCTGCTGCATTCAGCAGATGGGGGGAAATGAGAGAATTATCCGAACACCAGTATGGAAATGTGATAAATATTCCTGGAGATGGAATCATCTAAAGCCTTCCAACACTGCGAGTCTAATTAGAAGAGTGTAATTAATCACATGTTGCCATGGTTGTGCTGAATAATGAGACTCCAAAAAGTGCAGTTTATGAATCTCAGTGAGACTAAATACTCTGTTTATTATTGATTACTGACATAACTCACATCTACCCGTGGGGAAAACCCGAAAAGGGTAAAAATGCTTAATCTGACATTTTCCCCCTGTTCCTTCCTTATAAGACTTCCTGTTAGTTAGTGCACAACACACAAGAAAGAGCTCTCTTTCTTCGCCTGCACAAACACTAAGCTCGCCGTGTACTCTAAGCATTATGAAATATTAATTAAGCTGCAGCTGATAAAACAATATGTTGGTATCACATCATCAAATGGCATATGCTAATTACGTACTCCCGGACTTCATTATAAACTCTGCTACAGTAATTCTAATCAAAGTTATGCCAGTGCTTCATCAGGCCAACTTCCTAAGGGGCCTGGTGTAATTGTATCATCAACTGCAGCGAGTCATCTTAGCCACCGTTTCGCTCCGCCACATGGGGAGCACTCCAAGCCCCGCACAGATAAGAGAAAGCCTCATTCCGAACGACGCCGGCAGGGTTCCTCTCCGGCAAAAAAGTAGGATTTTAATACAGCAAAAAAAAAGAGCTTTGTTTCTGGAAAAGTATTAACTTTGCCTTAATGAGATATTCCGGCTAATATTAAGTTAGATTGGACAGTGGATGTCGTGTGCGGATATAACAGAAAAAAGCCAACAAGCGGAAGTCTGTTCCGAGCTGTTGCATTTCAGCAAATTAGAGCCGCACGAATCCTGAACCATTAAAGACAATAATAGGAAGGGGCCTGTTTTGCAAAGATCTACATTTAAGTGTCTGACAAGATGAATGGTACTGCAAAAAACAATAAAAACCAAGAACTACAGGTCGTCCTCGGGTTACGAATGAGTTCCCGAATTTCCGCGTAAGTCGGACTCAACCCTTTAGTACCTCTAAATACCCCCTAAATCTAATAAATAACTATCCAAATACATGTATTATACTTCATATGAATAAAATTAAGTTAAAAATAACATACTGTACTTAATCTACCTACAGTATACAGTACGTATGTACAGTAATGGCGGATGAAATTTCGGCGTCGTACAGTAATAGCGATCGAGACTCCGTAAAGTCAAAATAACAGGTACGTTGTAACCTGAGGATTATCTGTATTCTTAAATTGTCGGCTATAATGAAAGGAATTAAAAAAAAAAAAAAAATCGTAGAAATGGTAGATTTATCTTCTTGTTCTATCGAGATATTATGCAAACCATTGTTTTAAGATGTATTACCACGTTATGTGCTGGGGGGGATTCTAATAGTGCTAAATAATTTATGTGTAAAATGACACGACTGTCCTTGTGCATGCAAAACGACAATAAAAGAACAGTTATGACCTGCTTATTTTATGTGTTCTTCACTGAGATGACAATGTACTTCAACCAAAGCACAACAGTGAAAAACAATGCAAATTAGTGAAACAGTTAAACAACAGGTCAGACGGACGCAACAAACAAACAGCTTGTTATTAAACCCTGAAAATAGAAATGTGCCAATAGTAAAAAAAAAAAAAAAAAAAAAAAAAAAAAGGAAAGTCTGTATCACAACAGATTGTTTTCTATAATTAACCAGTTATCAGTTTCAGGTTTAACGACCTGCATGTCCCAAAAAAACCCCAAAAAAGTAGATTATTTCAGATATTGTAGTGAGGACAAATGATACTTAAGACATAAAAACCCAAACATCCACTAGATATGACCCATTTGGATGTTCAGAGGCTCTGTAGTTAGTTGCCATGGTAACACAGTCATCTTCTACAATATTGATTCACCAAGAAAACCCATGGAGTTGGATCAGTGACAGTGGACGGAAACACTGGGTTTATGTTGCTTTAAAGTGACACTCCGGAATTTTGGACATTGGGCCTCATTTCCGAGTGTAGGAAATGTGTAAAGAATTTTTTTTTTTTTTATTCCATGCAGTCTTGGTAACATCAGAGTTGACTGATGCTAGGCTAGCGAAAGTGAACATAGGTCAGCTAGCCGACCACTAAAACAGCCATACCCAGT
>JAPSES010003616.1:0-14697 GCA_029822895.1 Maxillicosta whitleyi
TCATCCTATCGACACCAACTTTGGCGTGTGTGTTCTTAAGGCCTAGATGATGCTTAGTTCTGAAAATGGTGAGTTTTCGCTGCATGGTGTGGAAGGGTTGGGGCCACGAATTGCGGCGATTTTCCATGAAACTTTGATGCGCTATAACTTTGCCAAAAATAGCCCAATCTTCACCAAAACCGGTGTACATGATGGCTATCTGACCTACAACAAGTTTCCATTGCAAAACTAGGATTGTCACAGTGCCACCTTGTAGTGACAGAAAAGGACTCTTTGCACATTTTGACGTCCAACTCCACTGCTGCACAGTTAAGTTTTGCATCAGGTATCCAATGACTTCTTTCAATGGTGCACATTTCAGCTGTCCTTCCCGACGTGCACCATTTCACGAGGGCCCATTCAAGGCTGCTTGCGGCTTTAATTTATTTTTATATATTTTGTAACCTCACTTCACCCCCCCCACCACCTCCACATCAACCTCTGGCTACAGCCCTGTCCTAGTTCAGTGAAAGCATATGAGCAGTAAAACTAACTTAAAGTTAAATTAAATGAAATCATCAGAACAGCCCAGATGCACCAACGACAGCACAGACCCTCCAACAGTCTTCAGTACTAGTGTTGGAATCATGAGTAAAGATAGAATTATACAGTGGAAGTGCACAGCAGACTGGTGAGGTCATTAGACACTGGAGTAAATACCAGCACCAAGGTCAAAAACAAAGATGGAAGCATTCAAATACATACTACATTAAAGGGACACATTTTATATGTTAATAATTGAGTTTAAATAAAAATAAAAATGAATGTAACATTCGGACAAGTGAAAGCTGAATGGGCCTTAATAGAGCCATTGTTTGGTTTGTCTTTACTGGGCTTTTTATTGTTGTTTTATTGTGTGTCTATCAACACAAATAATTCTGCAATACATTCCAGTGTCTTGAGTTATGCTCATGCACCATGATACAAATCAATATTGATGAAACGTGGTAGACATGTGACCCCCTTCCCTCCCAAGGCAAAATGGCACAAACAAAAGTATTGTGAAAGCAGAACATTTTTATTATTCCAGGTGATAATTATGCTAAAGAATACATGACTGATTTGATCTGATAGAGGTTCTACAATGCTGAACGTATGGTAATATACTGTACACACACACACATACACACACATACACACATACATACACACATACACACATACATACACACACACACATACACACACATACACACATACATACACACATACACACATACATACACACATACATACACACATACATACACACACACACACACATACACATACATACACACATACATACACACACACACACATACACACACACACACACATACACATACATACACACATACATACACACATACATACACACATACATACATACACACAAAAAGTTAAATAGCAGGTTCTTTTATATGTCCTGTTGTACTGTTGTCCATCCATCCATCCATCTTCTGAAGCCACTTTATTCTTTCCAACTAGGGTTGTGGGGGGTGCTGGAGCCTATCCCAGCTACCTATGGGTGAAGTTGGGGCACACCCTGAATATCTTATCTTATCTTATCTCTTCTTATCTCTTCTTATCTCTTCTTATCTCTTATTATAGCTTATTAGCTTAATGTCACTCATTTGTAAAGACTCAACTCAAGCACTCCACACCATAACAGGCAACTTAGGTTTAATTACATTTTATGATAGGTACAGATAGTTAACTTAAGGTGTTTTCAGTTTGGAATCAAAAATACATTAGTAATTTAACTAACAAGAATTTGACCTGAATTCTAAACTTTTCAAACCTGTACTGACTGTGGATGTTAGCTGAACCATGTACATTCTATGACCCACATTGTGACATACACGTCAGGACTATTGCACATGCAAATGGAACACCTGATGAGATCAGAACAACAGCTTAATAAAGAACAAAATTCTCTGGCCCAGATTTAAATAAAAAATGGGATACAAGACTGCAGAAACTATATTAACTGACCTAGTTTAAAACAAGCTGACACAACTGTACACCAGTTCATGTATGAATGTGTTTGAATGTTTGGTGGTGTTCAGTGGTGGTCAGAGGGGCCATTTGGCACAGACTGGCAGCCACACTTCCGTCAGCCTGCCCCAAGGCAGCTGTGACTACAAACGTAGTTTACCACCACCAGAGTGTGAATGCGAGAATGAATGAATAATAGATCAATAATGTAAAGCGCTTTGAGTGCCATGAAAACCGCTATAGAAATCGAATCCATTATTATTATTATGACTGCATCACTGCTGTACTACTTTAAAATCACAATCAAACATATGCTATGAGGGAACAGCGAATTGTTCATAACTTTTCCAAACACTCTGAGACTTATTTACACATGTACACACAAATAAACACAAGCTGAGTGGCTGTCATATGTTTTGACCTCAGACACATATTCTAAAAAAAAAAAAAAAGAGCAACGACATGTTTGCTGATGGAGAAGTGCTATATAAAGGCTGTAACAGCAGGTGGATGGGCCGGACTGTTTCTGTCTAACACACACAGAGGAGGCCAAGAGCAGGCGGCCCAGACTTATATGGAGTCTGGGGGCTATCTGAGACCCTCATGGTTAACCTCTATTTTGGGCTACTGACATGGATAGCACAGGCTTCTGTTTATCATTCCACTCACCATGCCACCAGACCTAAGTGACTAAGGTACTTGGTCTCCCTCTCAGTCTCTTATACCCCTCCAGTATCACTACAAAAACAAAATCAGTGCAAATACTACAGTATATGTGAAGACCAGGCAATTTCTATGGAACCCTTTACTGACTGTAATAGTAATCTGTAATAATTACACTGTAATCAGACTTATAATTCCTCCTCATAATCACATAATTATAATTCCAGATAACAATATTTTGCATATTTACTTGTGTAATATTGATAATTTCTTCCCTGCTACTTGTTGTTATACTTGCATAGAGCAACTATAATGCAATTCTGGTAAAGAATTCGGAACCCTCTGAGGCCTAACATTAGAAGTTTGACGCCGTGTAGCCAGTTGCTGGGATAATTTAACAGGTCTATTGATATTCCACTGGGCATATGTCTTTCAAGTCTAATGTCATAGCATAAAGTACAAAAACTGGGACAGCAACAAAGGTTTAAAGGGAAATTTGTATTTAGATAGATAGATAGATAGATAGATAGATAGATAGATAGATAGATAGATAGATAGATGTACTATAAATAGGAAATTAGAACGTGCAGAATGACACAGGAAAAATAAAAATAGAACATAAGAGCTAACACATAACACATAATGTGAAATAAATGTGAAGTATAAAATCTCTAAACTGAAATGTGCAAAAACAAACTCTGAAGGTGCAAATGAAGGTGGAATTACATTTCCAAGTGCTATATATAGAATATACAGGTTTATTCAAAGCGTCCAAGCAGCTAGCCTTAGTTAAGGAAGTTAACTGAGCCTAGATAAAGAAAAATGCACTTCCATTAACCAGTTGAAATGTGTGTTTTCCATAAGTTATGGACACTGTGAATGATTAGTGTGTTCTTAATGGGTGTACATAGGCTAACCTTGACTTTTAATGCAGTTGGGGGCTTTTAGGATTGGGACTAGTCATTAGTAAGGTTAGTGTTAAGGTTAGTTACACTCATGTCAGGTTAGATGATTAGTACATTAACAGCTAATTCATCCCTTTCGCTCACCGAGTTCGTTGAGTTTTCTCCATTTTCAGTCTGTTCGGCTCTCATTGCAGATAAAAAAAAAATCTGAATTCCTCTGTGTAATGGCCAAATATTTTCAGCACTGACACCGAGTCAAACCACCTCCATCTGTCAGGCGTCGCAAGCGACCGGCCAGCTGCGCGCGCTCACGGTAGTTAATATTAACGTACGCGTACACGTGACGCTGCGTCAGTGACGGAGTGGAAGTGTGTCAAATACTGCTGGAAGTACCCAAGTTATTTATTGTGTATTGTCTTTTTCTAATTAAGTTTCCCCTACACACAATGCATGGGGGGAAAAAAAACAAAAATAAACATGTAGGCTACACTTAGAATGTGATGTCTTAAAATGTCAGTTAAAAAAAGAAATCATCCAATCATCAAAACAAAAACAAGACAAAACAACAAAAGAACAAAAAGAACAAAAGAAAATAAAAAAATAAACCAACAATGTTGTGTTTAAGCTCATGTTTTTAGGACTTTTCAGCTTCACACTCTAGTGTAAAACAATTGTTATAAATTAATGAATAATCCATTTTTTAACATTAGCCTACATTATGTTCATGAAATTCAGACAGTTCTGTTACAAATTACATTGCAAACAAAGTGACCATCTCAATGTAGAAAATAATAAAAGTAGAAGACCAATGATTAGAAGACGTGTTCAAGTTTTGACTGGTATTATCCAAAAAGGTCATTGTATTTTCTTCAATTTGATTCAATTAAATGATTATTTGAAAAGGGGAAAAATAATACAAATGTAAAACAGACATGTCTGAACGTGACAAACAACTTCTCCTTTATTTTAAAACCGGCTGAAACAACAACCACAAAAAGTATAAAAGTAAAAGGATATACTTGTAGAAAAAATATCTATAGAGAAATAACAATAACAACAGTATAGAAGTATATCTAAAAATATCTAGAGACATAAATAACAACAAACAAGTCAAACGACATCTATAAACAATATGTGCACTGCATCTTCAACACATTTGGATCCAACCCAATTTGCTAATAAGTTAAGATGTAACTAACATACAACTGGAAAAAATAAAGACCACTATTTTTAATGAGTGTGTGAAATCATTTACTGGAGTGATAACATATATATTTGTTTCCCAGACAGTTTATATGGGCTATTAAGTATGGCTACAAAATTGTTACCTTGAGGAGATTAAAATGCAGAAATAGAACATGATTTGGTGGCTTAAGCATAAACTTGCATGGATGTGTTGATTATTGTTATTTTTAATGAACATCCCAATACTGAATACTAGAGGAATGATTAATCTCTGTCATTCAGCAATAAACTGGCCCCCATACCCCACCCCCAGGGGCTTTCCTGAGTGGGTTCTTATGTATCACGTTACTCCAGTGGCTAATCAATATCCACACATCCATAATGACTGCACTGTACGCTGCTCATTGCTTTTTTGTTCCCGACAGAATATTTTCTGTTCAAATTATCTGGATATTTTAATGTTTGCAGAGCACAAGTCTGGAAGGGATACTGGGACAACATCTACAATTTAGGAGGTTGATTTTGTTTTTGCTTTATCAAAGAGATGTCGATCATTTGGTTGGCACTTCTACTCTCAGGTAAGATGCTCTTATTGGCTCTAACAAAACAAGAGCATTTCTTCTGCAGTATGTGCTTGTGTTATAGCTTAATTGTGATACTGTAATTATTGTCATTTCTTGTTATTATTATTATTGTATTGTCAGTTATAACATGAAATTGTGCAGAGGCAGTAACCTGTTATACTTGTAATGTCTTTAATGTTTTTAATACAGCCACTAATCTCATTTATGTGTTTTTCATAAGAATGCTATGTTTTCTTTACTGTCTTGGTAATGATTGATGTCAGGATCACAGGCTATATTCAGCCAGCCCTGTATGAAACCACTCTACCCAATCTCATTTTTGTATGAATACAAGACATGTGGGCGTTAAACCTTGTAGTTGTTTAAATGGGTCAACATTTCCACTGAGGCATTTATTTTTAATGACTTCTTTGCTTCGTTGGATTTTTCAAATCTGGTGAAAAAGTTGGTTAAACAAATATTCCATTCAATATTCAACTGTTATTGCAACAGCAATAATAATAATAAAAAAATCCCTTAAACAATAGTGCATTTTTTTTAACATAATACATTCCAGTGCTTAACAAAGTTTGTTAAAAAAGCAACTAAATATTAAAGTTGCAATCAGCAATACAGTAAATATTTTTTTCTTAAACAAAAGAGCATGGTGTCACCAATGACCTGTCAATTAAATTAGTCAGCCACAAATTTTACTGTCAACCTTTTGTCAACTAGTCGACTAGTTGGTGGAGCCTAAACTAAAGCAGAACCACAAACCAACACATGTGCACAAATCTCTTATTTAAGTTGACATTAATATTCGTTTTGTAATTGTCATTTACTGGCATAAATGCTATAAAATAATTTGTCCACAGCATTTACAGTAAAACAGCAGACATTGTACCTTAACCAGGTATGTAGAGTTAACACAGTACACTATATAGAAAAGGGAAATGCCAAGGGACTGACACCAGCACATCTCTCCATCTTTTAGCACCTCTGGCTGAATGTTTGCCAGAGAAGCCAAAGAGGTCGGCTCTGAATCAGCTGACCAGAGCCCTCCTGAGGAACTATAACTGTGGGGTTCGACCTGTTCACAACTGGACCACTCCTACCACTGTGTACATCGACCTCATTCTGCAGTCTGTCCTTGATGTGGTACGTACAGCGACACTTCCATCATCTTCTCATAAGACAGAGGCATCTCTTCACTCCAATGGTGAATTTCTTGTCTATGTACAAGAAAAGAGGAGTGAAACAGATCTGTCCATTCTCTTGCCCTATTCAACCCTGTGAGACATATGCTTTAGTTACAGTGGTATACACATAATATTGCAGCTTTAAATACATGAATGAATAAATGGAGTAGTGTTGAACTCCAGACATACAAAGGAGAGTCAAAAAATTGTAAGACAAATATGATAAAAAAAAAAAGTTTATCTATCAAAATAACAAAAACATTTTTCTACATAAGGACCATTAGAGTGTAAATCCTACAGTCTATGTTTCCATCTGTAGATTCCTTGAATTGTTGGGGCTATGCATTGTACTTTCTGAAATTCTAACATTTGTCCATTTAACTTTTACAATCCCTCCTATATCAGTGATGTAAATAAAAAGACATTGAAGTCATGACTAAAACCACGATATTTTAATGCCATGTCAAAACTGTCAAATACAAAACAAAGGTATTGTGAAATCCATGTTATGCCATTGTTTATCACAAATAACATTGTAGTTTAACAGCAATTTGTCACCACAAGTCTTGTCTTCTCAATCTCTCATGAAGCTAATGCTGCATTAAATATCTTTAAATATACAGGTATGCAAAGATACAATATGTATATGAGGTCATATACAAACCAGGTGGAACATAGATGGCAAACGACTCATATTAACCCCTGAAAGATACAGCTATTACAATGGTGGTTAACATGTGGAGCTAATGTTTGATAGATGGGTGGCTGTGGCTCAGTTGGTTGTCCAATGACAGAAGGGTTGGTGGTTTAAACCCTGGCTCCGACTGTACATGTGTCAAAGTGTCCTTGAGCAAGACACTGTACCCTAACCAGTTGGGTTTGCATGGCAGAACCAACCTGTGTAACTGTTAATGCTGTTGTACATATGTATAAAGACATTCTATTCTATTGTAGATATCTTTGGGTAATGGGTGAAAACATTTTGAAGAGGTTTGTTACAATACAAATTGAGTGTTAGCTGTCTAGTTTTGTGTTACATTTAGTGTTTCTGTATGATAGAAGTGTTGATGCTTTTTTGGGTTAGTTTCCAGGTGTATCATCTGAGTGGTTAAGTCCTCTGGACTTCAACAGCTCCTTTTACAAATAATATGAATGAGTCAAAGTTATTGGTCATATTTTAATGATTCACATTAAATTACAGTGATGATGATAAATAAATCCTACAATGGAGAGGCTGTTTAGAAATACCCATGAAGTTATTGTCTTGACCTTGGCCTTTTCTTGGCCTTAAATTAAATCTCCTTTGCCTGAGAGGGAGACAAGTCTGAAATGAAGCCAAGACCTTAAAAATGGGCTTTAGATCAGTCTCAAGTACTAATACAAAGTATCCTAAAGCTGAAATGAATTACTTAGGATAAATGCATATATTCCCCTTTTGCAGGATGGAAAGACTCAGAGCATAACTACCAGTATTTGGTACAGACAGGTAGGTTGTTTTTGTTGTTTCACTTCAAAATTACAAAGAAACAAACAATTCCCCTTCATGGTATATATGTCTTAAAAAGTAAAAGATTATAAGATGAAATCAAGTACACACACATACACACACACACACACACACACACACACACACACACACACACACATGCACACACTATATAATACTATATAAATAAAACAAGCTCATTTTCAGATCTGGACGGATGAGTTCCTGGTTTGGGACCCAGAGGAGTTTGACGGTATCACTGAGATCTCTCTGTCATCTGATGCCATCTGGATACCTGATGTTATTGTCAGTGAATTGTAAGACAATACAAAAACAACCCTTTCCAAACACTTCACGCTGGTGCCTAAACCACATGAAGGTTCAGCATGTCTAAGGTGTATATCTGGACACCATGTTTCCCAGTGTTCTCTTGTGCTTAAGCCGACAATTGAGTTTTTAAATGTCTGAAATTGGGGACAAAACTTGGCTGTCCAGCAACTTTGAGTTCATTCAACCAACCTGCATTAGATATTTCAGTAGCAAGATGCATTGAATGTTTTGTCCAGGCTCTGGAATCATCACTCCCTGCAGATATTTTATGCAAATGTTCTGTTGTTCATTCTGTTTGTGTGCTGCCTTTTAATGAGTTCGTCAATGGAAATGAGAATTAGTTCTCAATGAATTTACCTAGTTAAATAGAGGATAAACAAACAAACAAACAAACAAATAAAACTGCCATAGGCAGTGCAATTGCCAGAGGCTTTTTTCTCCACATATATGACCCATTTTGTGAATTTCTACACAATTGACATGTAGATTTTCAACCACTTTCCTACTTTTCCAAGCAGAACCTGGTGGTAGAAGTTGTATTCTTCTATTTTACAGTTCCGAAGTTATAAGTGAATGAAAATTGCAAAAAACAAAGTGCAGGAAATAGTGATACTTTATGCCATAACTCTGAAATGGAAACTTTAGCCTATACACATATACAGCCTTAGCTGTACTTTGGTCTGCTTTTGTCAAAATCTAATTAATTTAACTAGAGACCATGGCAAGTCATTTGCTCATGATTTGATATCAATAACAGTTGAAATGTAACCGCTAGAGCAAATACAGACAAACTGACCAATATGCTTACCCTCTGGCAAGCAAAATAATAAATGTTCTGGGGAGTGATGAATAAATAACTCAGCTTAAAAAGTATAAATTGAAGTCTGATGCCATTGATGTGAAATCTACATGTGGATCTTGTGGCACCTCAGGTGTTGTGGCATCATCTACACCAGGGGTCACTAACCCTGGTTCTCCAGATCTACTATTCTGCATGTGTTAGATGTATCCAACACACCTGGTTCAAATGATAAGCCACAGCTCCACAGAAGCCTGATAACAAGTGTGCTGGAAACATCTCAAACATATAGGATAGTAGCTCTGACTCCTTATCCACACTAAGATCAATGTCTGTCTCAGAACATGCAGGAAGTCAAATGATATGCAAAAATAAAATTTTATTCATCACTTCTGTACTCCTAATCTGTTTAATACATACAGTATGTAGGCTTTGAAAAGCAGAGTTCACAGGACATGCTGTGGCATATTTTAAAGCAGAATGAACTTGGTTCTCAATGGAAACCATGAACTTTCAATTCAATTCAGTTCAACTCAGTTCAATCCAATTCAATTCAGTTCAGGTTTATTTATGGAGTCCAATATCACAACAATGTTGCCTCACAGGCCTTTATAGAAATAGTCAAATAGATAATAAATAAATACATTTAAAAAAAAAAAAACACAATGAAAACAAACAGTCAATGTTGTTTATTTGACAGTGAATGTTGCATGAATATACAACAGGACATAAACATCCACTGGTACATAAACGTGTCTTGTTCTGTTGTGTGTTTTGTCTTTCCTTCACATGCGTTCAAAGCGTGGACGAAGGCAAGTCCCCTCCCATCCCTTACATTTACGTCAACTCTTCTGGATCAGTGAAGAACAACCGACCCATGCAGGTGGTTCTGGCCTGCAACTTACAGATGTATGCCTTTCCATTTGATAAGCAGAACTGCAGCCTCACCTTCCGCAGTTGGCTTCACTCAGGTCTGTCTCCACATTCAGTGTGTTTACATTAAACTGGTAGAAACAGAGCACTGGAATTTTTTTCTTGATTAATCAGTTACTTTTTTGACTATTAAATATCAGAAAGAAAGTATCCTCAACCCAAAATTACTTTAATTTTCAAAACAAAAAATATTCACAGAAGAAGTTTTATCTGTCAAACAACTTTATATATTTGTAGCACGTTGACCTGTGAGGAACCACATGAAAAGATAAGATAAGATAAGATTAGAAATCATGCAGACTCGGAGTTCCTGTCAGACGTAGAGTTGTTGCAGGTCTGAAAATTAAATCGGAGGGGAAGTATGTGCTTAATGAGTGGGCGTGTCTCGCTCTAAAAGGAGGAGGAGCCCAAGTGTTCTGTACGCCTTTTGGAGCACGTAAGATCTCTACTTCTGTCGCACACAATGAATGTTGTATAATGTTGGATAATTGTACGTTGCATGTTTTGCCTGCGTTACACGCGAGCCTATCCAACTTACTCAGTACTTTTGTCTTGCGTGCCTCAGGTGTGAAAACTGTCACAGCCAGGTCGTGTCTGTCCAGTTTTCAGGCTGCGTGCTATGCGTCGTGTTTGCGACCACCAAAAAAAGTACTTCCACTTGCGTGCATCTCACTACTTGGCCCATTTTTGGCAGCAAACCATGACGGGATGTGAGAGAGGCTTTAACTGTAGGTATGAAATTGGCCAGTTAAATACATTTACATTTCTCATAATTCTACAGATACACACATGATGATAATAATAATAATAATAATGGATTAGATTTTTATACACTGTAAACCCAAACAAGTTAGCAGTACTTAAAAAATTTGACGTAATAAGTTACAGCAATTTTTTTAAGTTGATAAACTTAAAAGTTACAATTTCCTGAAGTTACTTGTACTCAAATATTTTGATAACAGCTGAATCAAAAGTGCTCATGTAACAACTCATACATTTGGAGTAAACGTTATTCATGATCTCCTGATTTATATTTGAATCTTTTGATTGAAGTTTAATTGAAATTGCTCATATACCTCAAATCAAATATTTGTAGTAACCACTACTCATAATTTTCTGTCTTGTACTTGAATCTTTTGATAAAAGTTTAATTGAAATTACCCATATAAGGGAAGTCAAACATTTGCTAGGTGTTACTCATCAATTCCTGTATTGTCGTTAAATCTTTTGATAACACTTAGATCAAAAGTGCTCATATAACAACTCAAACATCTGCAATAAGCTTTACACATCGTTTCCAGACTTGTTTCTTTTGACGTTTATTTAAAAGTGCCATCGTACCTCATTTGCATAATTCGAATCACCAATTTCTGGAAAAACGATTCTCATTTATTAAAAACTTATAAAACTAACTAAACAACTTATAAAGTCAAGCGCTTTCAAGGCAAACAAAGTGCTTTACATTCACTCTCACATTCCCCCTCTGGTGGTGGTAAACTACATTTGTAGCCTCAGCTTTCCTGGGGCAGACTGATGGTAGCATGGCCAGTGTGAGCAGCACTGAAGGCAAGATGAGGGAACTGTCTTGCCCAAAGACACATCGGACCGACCAGGACAGAGCAGGATTAGAACCACCAACCCTTCAGTCACTGGACAAGTCACTCTACATCCTCCTGAGCTGTGGCTGCCCCTAATGGGATGGTATCTTTAAAAACCTTTAGAATCAGTAACATTCTAGTTTCTCAGTCAAACTGTCCAAAAATGATGTGAGCCTGCTGATGTCTAATGTGTCCCATCAACAACTACTGTCAAGATGGACATTCACTTCACTCAGATTTCCTAGTTCTGGGTTTCTAATATTTTCTGTAATCTCGAGTCATTTAGTAAAGAGAAAAATATTATTTTCTAACTCATTTTTTGATTTTAGAACTGAAGACATGAATGAAGTGACGTGGCTTATTTTGATGTTTAGTTCAGACAATAAGTTGCTTGAATGTTTCATTTTGTAAATGGCAACATTAAGATCCAGGACATATGGACATTGATTTAATGAATTTATGAAATATTGTAACCCACTGCCAGTCTTTTATGCTCTGATGCCAGGTCAGGACTTTTATTTTTTCATTATTTAGCACAGACCAAAGAAATATTCAAAGGCCTACATTTTCTTGTCTACACTTGTCTTTTGTATTCTTGTGTCTTTATTCATTTTGACTTGTTGTTGTGCAGTGCAGGAAATAGACCTGGCTCTGTTGAGGAGTGCAGAGGCCATCGCTAATGATAAGAGGAAGTTCATGAATGATGGAGAGTGGGAGCTGTTGTCGATTCCTTCTCACTACTGGAAAATCCACCACGGAGACAAAGGCTATGCTCACATCCAGTTCAATGTATGTTCATGTCATACAGACCTGTGATAAATGTGATGTGATATCAAACACGTCAATTTCCTCATGAACACTTAATGTGCACACTTTGGTGGAACAGACCTGTCTATCACTCTATTAAACCTGTACTGGTCATGCTTATGATATTAATTGTGCTTTGTATATTACTTTTACTTTACTTTACTTATTACTGCAAATTCAGTTAAAAAATCTGGACCTTTTTATTATTATTTTATTATTTATGTTAAATATGCCTGGGGGCAGACTCTATTGGAAGCTGCTGGTCGGAAGTGTGTGTAAACATGCAGTAGTCAGTGAGTGGGATTGAGTGGAAAGCACGTGTTTGTGCAGCTGTAAGCTCTGCACTCTGCCATTGTCCTATAGACGTGACCCAGCTGATAATGTGTTATCTTAGACTGGTGTCTGCTACACAGGAGCAGTGACCAGTCCATCCAAGCCCAGGTAATCCGACAAATCAACCCTCTGCGTAACTACCACTGCTCAAACAGCTCAAGAAGGAGGCATCATGTGACTGATCACACTTGACTGATGGAGCAGTGACTTACTACTTAAGTAAATAAGACACACATTACCTGATAGAACTGCTAGTATGATGCATGATCATTGGAAATAAAAAATTCACTACAGGTACCCTTTAATAAAGGGATTAAATATTTACATGCATCTACTTACATTTGCATTGCCTCTCACCCTGTCACTTAGATAACAGATGGATACATATTTCATAGCTGCTGAGCTGGTTGGTGATTCAGTTATTTTATTGTAACTGGTTGGTGGAGACCAAAACAAAGATAAAATCAGAAAAAGACACACAAATAAGTACTAATGATGAGTCTTAAAGTAGTTAACTTGTTGCATGGTACGTTGTCTTGACTTGTATACTTACATTATACATTTCTAACAATGTTTAAATTCTTAGAAATATATTATTTATGTTTCTTGTGTCACCTGATGAAAACATTTCATATGTTAAATTATAATTAAATCTAATTCATTTTTAGCAGTTTGAAGAGAGTTCACTAAAATAAAATGACAACCATCATGTGAACAAAAATGTAAATGTGATTGCCGTGATGAGTACAAGTATGATTACTTGCACACTATATTCCAATATTATTGTGAATATGTAAATAAGATATGCCACTTGGATATTCTGAATTAATCTTTTATCCAAAGGAAGTGTTTTTCAACATGAAGCATGTTAATATTATTCTGGTTTTATGCAGATTCTTCAGAAAATTAATCTAATATGTGCATTTACTTCTGGTTGTGACCAAAGGCCCCTGCAGATCTTCTGTGGTAAAAATTTGTATGATAATAATATTAACCTTTATTTAACCAGGAAAAAAAAAAAGTCTGATCGAAATTAAATCTCTTTTCCAGGGTGTCCTGGCCAAGACACTAGCAGTAAAAACATTTACTCAAAATAATTATATATAACACATAGTAAAACTCAGTTCTAAAACCATACATAAAACAGATAGTTAAAAACATACATAAAAACAACAGTACCAATAATTTAAAAGGTACTAAAAGTATATAACGATGTTCCATAAAAGCATTTCAAATCAGAACCTATTAACCTATTAACTTAAAATGACTTTGATACATATACAGAGAAATGGATACTCCAAGAAAAATCCAAATTTCAGTATTTGTGAGGGAAACTCAGTTGTTTATGTTCAAATTGTGTTGGACATGAGATGATTAGAAATGCAGGCAGATTCCAGAGCAAAGGTGTAATAGCTCTGTTAAAGGTTTTTCCAAGTGAGTAAATAAGAGCTGTGATGGCTGTGATTGCTTATCGACGGTGAATGTTAAACTGTAGCGCTCCGTGTTGTCTATCCCAGTCTGTGCTGTGGAATTGTCGAGTGTAAAGCAATTGGCTGTGACCTTCATGGATTGGTCTAGTGAGCTAATGGCAGCTGATGAAACTGAGACTGCATCTGGCTTGGTGAAAAAGATAGATGGAAAGAGAGTGAAGCTGATAGACAGAGAAGGGTGAGCAGCCATAATGAGACTGTCTTAGTGGCTGCCTGATCAATGGGCTGCTTGTTAGTGGGAGGAAAGGGGAACCATTGCCCATTGCAGGTGGAGAGTGTGTGTGTGTGTGTGTGTGTGTGGGGGGGGGGGGGGCTGCTATTTATTCAGCTCAAAAAACCAAGTCTTTTTGTTAATGGAGCATTTCATGACTTGCTATAGGGACAGGG